>SJYT01051662.1:126977-181087 GCA_006410635.1 Cephalophus harveyi | reverse complement strand
TCTGGTATTCCCATCTCTTTCAGAATTTTCCACAGTTTATTGTGATCCACACAGTCAAAGGCTTTGGCATAGTCAATAAAGCAGAAATAGATGTTTTTCTGGAACTCTCTTGCTTTTTCCATGATCCAGTGGATGTTGGCAATTTGATCTCTGGTTCCTCTGCCTTTTCTAAAACCAGCTTGAACATCAGGAAGTTCACGGTTCACATATTGCTGACTTGGAGAATTTTGAGCATTACTTCACTAGCGTGTGAGATGAGTGCAATTGTGTGGTAGTTTGAGCATTCTTTGGCATTGCCTTTCTTTGGGATTGGAATGAAAACTGACCTTTTCCAGTCCTGTGGCCACTGCTGAGTTTTCCAAATTTGCTGGCATATTGAGTACAGCACTTTGACAGCATCATCTTTCAGGATTTGAAACAGCTCAACTGGAATTCGATCACCTCCACTAGCTTTGTTCGTAGTGATGCTTTCTAAGGCCCACTTGACTTCACATTCCAACATGTAGAACAATGGTGACTTCTCCCTCGGGGGACTTCAGGGCTGTTGTTAAGATCAAATGGGGCTGTGAATGTAAATGTTCTTATAAACTCTACATCCGGTAGGTTTATTTATTCAGAAATTAAGTCACTGATGAATTCATTGATCGATCACCATTTGTTGAGTAACTGCTTTGTTCCAGAACCTGTTTGGTTCCTTGGGATTCTGGGTGAGGAAGATATGGTTTCTGCTTTCAAGAAGCTTAGAATGCAGAAAAGACATTGACACCAAAATATGGGCAGTGACACCAAGCATAGTGGGGTTCAAAGAGTGCCATAGGGGTGTGAGGAAGGACACTCCATCCCTGTTTGATGCTGGAAAGAGTTACCAGAAAAATGCTTTTAGAAAAAGTTTCCTTCCTGAACCAAAGCTTGACTAGGAGGTGTTATTTTCCAGATTACTGTAAAGAGGTCTATGCTCTAATATTTCATCAAAATGGTATTTTTGGCTGGTGGTGGGAGGCTGCGGTGCACGTTTCGGAAAGAGTGAGTAGGAAGTAAGGCTGAGTTGTGTTTAGCTGATCCTTCATCTTTCAGCCCCTTCGGTTTTGGTCACTTCATCTTGGTGGCTTGATGAATTGTCACGGTGATAGGAAACACTCTGGGGATATTTAACAGTAGAGGGAAAATTGAAAGCCTTCCCTGAAGACGCTCTTATCTCAGGGCTTATTTAGAGATCTTATATGGAAGGAGTTATAAAATGTGACTCTGAAAACCCCCATAGTTGTGGGCTAATATTGCTGAAGCCAGACAGCAACCAACCCTACACGTTCTTATTACAGTTACCTAAAAGATTTTTCTCAGAAGAGAGGAAGAAGCAGATTGTTAAAAACATTTAAATGCCTTTTTTTTTTTTTTGCTGAGACTTGCCCTTGCTTCCAAATTTTTGGCGTTTACTAACCAAACTGCTTTACACCAACTTCATTTGTGCCACTTTGGTTTGCCTGCTTGTGCAGAAAGCTAAACCAGGATTTTCTTTGTTCTAAACTTTAAAATATAAAAGTAGTCCTACTAGTTTTGACCTACCACCATTGCCTTATTCCACCTCCTTGTCTGCTTCCCTGCAAAAAAGCAGTGTGACCACCTCTCTCCTATCAGCTCCCTCTTTTGAACTAAATGTATTAAAATGCTCAATCATTTTATTGTTACTGATTGTTGAGTGCTGATTTGGGTTGGAGCCTCTTATTAAGAGTTTCTCAAATGAGAAGAAGAGTGGCAAAAATGTCAAAATAAAGGTAAAAATGGAAGAACTTCAATTTCTTGTCTTGGATAAGAGTCCCCAGTAGAACTGAGGATGCTTCCAGCTTAACAGGGGTGGAGCAGGGCTGTGGAAATTCACCTTGTTCTGCATTCAACCCCCTTGATTCATACACTGAGATTCTCTTTGCCTCACAGGGTCAGAGGTGGAAAGTCATCTCAAAAACCTGTAGTACGATGACCCCTAACTTATGTCACCTCCCCTCTCCTCCTTTCACCAGTGAGCAAACAGATGCAAAAGCTATCCGTGCTGCATCGGAAGTTGAAGACAAATCAGGGTGAACCTGGAATTTCAATCTTAGTCCCAAGTTTCTCCTTCCTGTAGAAATCTCAGAGGGCCCCATTCTGACTGTGTGTGCGTGCTCAGTTGCCTCAGTCATGTAGGATTCTTTGTGACCCTGTGGACCCTAGCCTGCCAGGCTCCTCTGTCCATAGGATTCTCCAGGCAAGAATACTGGAGTGAGTTGCCATTCCCTTCTCCAGGAAATCTTCCTGACCCAGGGACTGAACCTGGGATTCCTGCATTGCATTGCACCTGGGAAGTCCCGTTCTGACTCTAGTATGTACCAAAGACTTCAGAAGGGCCACAATTATTTCCTAAACATCCTCTTGCAAAGGAGTTTGAGGAGTGGCCTGCTTGTGGAGTGCCTGAGACCCAGGTGAGATTAGACTATAGGCTCCTCTGCATTCAGCCAGAAAAATCCTGTTGCAGGAGTCAGTTTTTCTGCTTTGGGTCCATGAACTTAATAATTTCCTTGAAGTGTTCCATTTTCATATTCCCATTTCACTACTTAGTGATGCATACTATCTCTTATTTTTAGTCTGTTCCTTGAAGTTCGGAAACTTCTCTTTCGCTGTGATTCACTCAAATATTTTATTTTGACTTATGGGATTCTCTGCCCCACACAGGGTCATTTCCTTGATGACGCTTTGCCAACCTTTGGGCCTGCCACCTGCACACAGGCCCTCCTCTCCATTCATGTCAGGGATGGAAGCCTTAATGGTGGGGAACAGCCAGATCCAGCCTCAGTACAGGGCTGGAGTCTTCTTCTGACTACAGTGGACAGTCAACTTCACCTAAGGTGAATGTGGCTCTTTTCTACAAAGACTTGACTCCTGCTCTCTGCCAGGCTGTGCTCATTTGTTTGGTTGAACTAGTTCTGTTTATTTTATTTACTTTCTCTTTTTGATTCCCCATAAAATTTCTACCAATAGGGCATTGTCTTAGAGCCAAATTCGTGTTTTGGGTTGACTTATTCTAGGTCATAGTTCGATCTGAGGGACTTTGAAGGGAGGAGCAGTGCTCTCTGCTAACAAGCAGAAATATGTATCTTCTTCACAGTGGACTGCACAGCATCATTGGCCTAGTAACTATCTGGTGGATGTCAGGGATGAATTGATTACAGCTTTTCTGTTCAGTCAGCAAGAAAGGGACACATCTCTGGGAGCCGATGGGCACTCAGATGATCTCCAGTTCCGGAAGGGCATTAGAAGATAAAAGTCAAAAGCCTGTTTGAAATGTCAATGAGTTTATGCTATTGAGTTCCAAGTAGCTCTTTTAAAATTTCCTTCCTAATCCAGTACATTGTGTTAAGACTTAAAGATTGCACAGTTTTTGATCTTCCTATTCATCCCAATGGCATCCTCTCTCCCCTTTCATGGTGAAAACCTACAGGGGCTGCTGCCTTTGACACCATGCCATGAACATCAGCCAAGCCAGTTTTGGGGAAAACAGGCTAAAATTGCTAGAAAGGAAGGGAGTAATGCTCTAAAAGGGAAAAATAGTCCCATCTCCTGGGCTGGAATCCAAGCTTCAAGTTTAGGGGGAGTTAATCCACTTTGAAGTAAGTCTATTGCATAGATAATGCATATCTTCTCTTAAATGTCACATGCCTCTTGTGGGATGGAGACTTATTTAGGACATGGAGATTTCCTCCTTGTTTTTATTCTTAAAGCTGAAAACATAGGAGGTGGGTCTTCACTCTCTCTCCTCTATTCTGTAATTTGCCTTTGCTCATCACACTGCCTGAAACCGTTCTCCAAGCAATGGTGAAAAATCCACCAAAATCTTTCTTTAAGAAAACTATATTGGTTGTCAATCTGGCATCCTTGATTTCTGTTCATTTTCTCTTTCCTCATTGGAAAATTTCCTCCAGTGCTGAGGGCTGTGGAAAACAGCCTCAATGCAAACAAACCCAGACTTTATATCCTGACCACCTTTCCTGTTCTCTGGATGATGGTGGTTGAAAAGGAGTTCTTTTAGGCAGGTAGAACATGGACCAGTGGGTACGCTCACCTCACAGTTTGGTTCAGAGATAAGATTAGGGAAACAGAGTCTTCATGTGGGATTGGTTAAACTGGGTTATGAAACTAGGTCATTTTATCTTTGGAAACCTTGAATGGAAAGGCAGGAAGAGGCAGGTGTGTGTGCGTGCGTGAGTGTGTGTGTGTGTACCCATATGCACATGCGCATGCTCTCATTTTAGCCTTGTTTACAATGGGAGGTCCTCACAGACCTGTGCCTTCTTTACCAGCTCCAGGCCTTTGCTCTTTAACTTCAGGCTTGGGTGTCACCACCCATAGTAACACAGTCTGATATCTTTCTTCACTTCCATCCCTCTTTTGGAAAAACATTGTCAGATTAATCAAGATATCAGATTGCTGAGACAAGCAGAAGGACCTAACCATCTATGAATTAGTGAAGGTCCTGGCCGTGACCAGTCATCTTAATAGTGGACAGATCTAGCATGATTCAGGCACCCTCACTAGTCTTTTATTTTCTAAAATTATGAAAATTTTAAATGATATCACATTGGCTGCTGGGAGAAATCACAGAATTGTACAGTTTTACAGCTCACTGAGAAGTAACTAGGTCTAATCTTTTGCCTCTTAGTAAGTGATTATAAACTAATAAAGGTGAACAGAAGAAATATATGTGAGCCGTAAAGTAAGCCTCTTTTTATAGTGGCCACATTAAAAAGCAAAAAGACATAGGTAAAATTAATTCTGTTTTCTAAAAAGATTTTAAAGGACAGAGGTAGCTTTAAAAAAAATTAATTAAATTTGGCTGCACCGGGTTTTAGTTGTGGCATGCAGGTTCTTTGGTTGTGGCATGCAAACTTTAGTTGTGGTATATGGGATCTAGTTCCTTGACAAGGGATCAAACCTGGACCCCCTGCATTGAGGGTGCAGAGTCTTAGCCACTGAACCACCAGATAGAAAGACAGAACGTTGTGCTCAATCATAGCTGACTCTTTGTGACCCTATGAACCTTAGCCTGCCAGGCTCCTCTGTCCATGGGATCTTTTCAGGAAGAAATACTGGAATGGGTTGTGATTTCCTTCTCCAGGGGATCTTCCTGACCCAGGGATCAAACCTGAGTCTCCTGTATTGCAGACAGTATCCTACATTGCAGATGGATTCTTTACCAACTGAGGCACCAGGGAAGCCCCTAAAAGTAATTTTAGTATTATATTTTATTTGCCCAAATATATAAAAACTATTACTATTTCAACACGTAATTGATATAAAAATGATCAATGAGAGAATTCACTTTTTACAGAAAGTCAGTCTTCAAAGTCTGTTATTTATTTTATTTTACACTGGCAGCACATCTCAATTAGTGCTTATCACATTTCTAATGTTGAATCACCGTTTGCTTATTGGACAGCACAGATCTAAACCATCCAAGACAGATTTTACCTATTATTACCTTAAAGATTTTTAGGGGGAGGCAGTCCAGATTTTTTCCATTTCTGAATTTGTAAGGATATTTATATTTGATACATATTTATAATTTTCTTATTGTTTTAGAACTTTTTTTTTTTAGCCAGTAAATGTCTTCATTTTGTGTAGATTGTTTGCTTCTGGTGTCAGTGTATCCTGTTTGTGTCATTCATTCACAACTTGCGTCTTTTTACCTGTAGCTAATTACTACTAAGAGTTCAGGTAGAACTTGAGGGCAAGGAATCATATCTATATTTACCTAGATGGGTCTCTACTCTGGATCTATCCATAGATAGGTTGATCTATATAAATCTATGTATATTTATAGAGATACTGTGTATATCTATACAGATACTCTGTATATCTTTGGATACATTGTTTTAACACTCACTCAGTTCAGTTCAGTTCAGTTGCTCAGTCTTGTCCGACTCTTTGCAACCCCATGAATCGCAGCACACCAGGCCTCCCTGCCCATCACCATATCCCGGAGTTCACTCAAACTCACGTCCATTGAGTCGGTGATGCCATCCAGCCATATTATCCTCTGTCGTCCCCTTTTCCTCCTGCCCCCAATCCCTTCCAGCATCAGAGTCTTTTCCAATGAGTCAACACTTCGCAAGAGGTGGCCAAAGTATTGGAGTTTCAGCTTTCGCATCATTCTTTCCAAAGAACACCCAGGGCTGATCTCCTTTAGACTGGAGTGGTTGGATCTCCTTGAAGTCCAAGGGACTCTCAAGAGTCTTCTCCAACACCACAGTTCAAAAGCATCAATTCTTTGGCGCTCAGCTTTCTTCACAGTCCAACTCTCTCATCCATACATGACCATTGGAAAAATCATAGCCTTGACTAGACAGACCTTTGTTGGCAAAGTAATGTCTGCTTTTGAATATGCTATCTAGGTTGGTCATAACTTTCCTTCCAAGGAGTAAGCGTCTTTTAATTTCATGGCTGCACTCACCATCTGCAGTGATTTTGGAGCCCCCCAAAATAAAGTCTGGCACTGTTTGCACTGTTTCCCCATCTATTTCCCATGAAGTGATGGGGCTAGATGCCATGATCTTCGTTTTCTGAATGTTGAGCTTTAAGCCAACTTTTTCACCACTACTACAGAAGAAATGCTATCTTCATTTAGAAATGGAGCTATTGTTTCTGTCTGGCACAGATGGGTACTCTGAGTTGTATAGTGTTTGAGATGGAATTTCAAGATGCATGTGTAGAGAAGAGAAAGAGGTACCTGGGTGTGGAGAATGGGGTAAATAAAAAACGTGACACAGAAAAGGAAAATATGACTATGCTGAGACGTATAGCCTCATACATTCTATGAAACTGTGTGTGAAGGTGAATAAGGAAGACAGCCTGGTGCCATTAATGGAAGGTCTAGTATGTGGGATTAAGTTTGGAGTTTGTTTTATAAATAATAGAGAATTTTTTTAGCATCCTGAGCAAGAGAGAGTCATAATCACAGCTGTGTTTTTATCGGACCAAGTCTGAAAACAGTATACATCACTCTTGTTCATGGTTGGAACTGGGTCATGTGGCCACACTTGTTACAGGTGAGACTGCGTAGCAAACTCCAACTGTGTGATCAGGAAGAAGAGGAAAATGAATTTGGTGAATGGTTAGCAGTCTTGACTATAAAGGCCCAGGAGAGAAACTTGGATGATACCAATATCTATGTAGGAGGAAAAGAAAACTTGCACAATGATAATAGTAAGAGTTGCATTGAACTTGTATTAAGTTCTCACTGGGGGCAAGGCATTGAATGTTATTCATTTTCACATTTAAACATCTTTGTGATTTTATGAGGGAAGTAAAATCATTATTGCAACTTCAGTGGGGAGTGAACTGAGGTCTAGCAAAGTTAGAGGGGCCCTAGGTCATAGAGCTAGTTGATAGCAAGTCTACCTGACTCCAAAGCTTATGTTTACTGATACTGAAGTGGATTAAGATTTACCAGAAATGTAAGAAGAAAACAATGGTTTATTTGTCCACTCTATTTATGGGTGAATGCCACCCAGCTGGATACCTTTATACAGAATTCAGGAGTTCCCAAGGTCACCCTCACCTGCACCTTCTGGAATTCAAAAGACCACACTTAAGTTCAGTCATTCATTAGAAGGACTCAGAATTTACTGAAGGCTGTTTTACTCACGGTGCTTCCCTGGTGGCTCAGAGGTTAAAGTGCCTGCCTCCAATGCGGAAGACCTGGGTTCAATCCCTGGGTCGGGAAGATCCCCTGGAGAAGGAAATGGCAATCCACTCCAGTATTCTTGCCTGGAGAATCCCATGGACGGAGAAGCCTAGGAGGTTACAGTCCATGGGGTTGCAAAGAGTCGGACATGACTGAGCGACTTCACCTTCAATGACCTTTTACAGTGAAAGGAAAGTGAAAGTGTTAGTCACTTAGTCATGTCCTACTCTTTGCAACCCCATGGACTGTAGTTTGCCAGGCTCCTCTGTCCATGGAATTCTCCAGGCAGGAATGCTAGAGTGAGTAGCCATTCTCTTCTCCAGGGGGTCATCACAACCCAGGGACTGAACCCAAATTTCCCACATTGCAGGCAGATTCTTTACCACATGAGTCGCCAAGGAATCCCAATACTGTGAAAGGACACAGGTTCAAATCAGCCTAGAGAAGAGGTGCATGGTGCCGAGTCCAGGAGATTCCTGTACAAGGAGCTTCCAACTGTTCTTTCCTAGTAAATTTGTGACAGAGCTAACTCTCCCAGCAGCCATGGTGGGAATGTACGTATGGTGTATTGTCACCAAGGAAGTGCATCTGAACCTCAGTGACCTGAGTTTAATTGGGGCTTAGTCATATGGACATGGTTGACCACCTGCATGGTTGACCTTAGCCACTTGACCCTCTGGAGGTTGAGTGGATATATACCCCACCACAAGTCAGTGCTATTTTAGTATATCTAGTATAACCCAGGGTCCCCAGGTAAACAAAGATGCCGTTATCAGGCAAGACATCCCAGGCACTTAAATTACCATCCTATAGTTGAGGGCCAAGGCCAAACCTCTCTTTGGGTAAGGTTACTTCTTTCTGATGCATTGGACAAGACAGATGTACAAGAAAAGGATGAGACAGGGAAAATATAATCTAAGAAAGGTATGCTTCATGTTTTCCTTGCATGACTGGCTTTTTCTTGCATGCTTCTGTTTCTGTCGTGATTTTGAAAGATTGTTAAGTCTCTCAGACATCCATGTTTACTTCTCACGGTATATGACTCTGAGCTAATGGACAGGTAAAAAAGTAATTATCCTTTCTATTCCTTGGAACCTTATATAACAAGAATGTGATTCATTCATTGATTCTTAGTCTCATCTTTTCAGTTCCCTAAATTTATTCATCATCTGCTGTTTGCAAGGTGCCAAGTGCTGGACACTTAATGTCCATATGAAGGTTAGAATCTAGCATAAGAAGGAAACATGAATCAAATAGTCATGCCGATGAATGAATAATTGCCATCTGGGATAAATGATGGGAGGTAAACATGGTTTTATGAGAACAACTAACAAAATGACTTCAATTTGAGGGTCAGTGTTGGCTTGAGAAAGTAACACTCGATTTGGTGACCAAAGGGTAAATAGAAAGTAACCACATAAGTCAGAATGGAGAGGCAGAAATAATTTAGATACAGTAAACAATTTTTAGTTAAGAAAGCATCAAATTCAGTGGACCTGGGATGAGAGGTTGCTTAGTCTGCTTGGGAAATACGAGGAGACCAGTGTGACTGCACATCAGTGACCGAGAGGGAGAGAGAGAGAAGATGAGGTGACTGGACAGGGAAAGGAAGAGAGAGCGGGGCGGGGACACCAGTCGGGGGTCTATCGGGAGTATTCCGAGCCAGGGGGATGGAGGATCAGGTGGTAACAGTAGAGGTGGTGAGCATTAATTGGGTTTCATATACATTTTAAAACTAAAGTCAGTAACATTATTTCCCGAACCCAGTTCCATCAGGCTTTCTTCCTTCTCGTTCCACTGTTACTACTTTTGTCAGGATCATCAGTGACTTAACATGTTCATGTGGAGAAACCCAATGGCCAGTTCTCAGCCTTCAGCTTTGGATGCAGACCTTCTAGGGGCACTTTCTTCCTGGAAACGTTACTCTCTTTTTTTTGTTCTCCTTGTACTTCAATGGCCACTCCACCCCAGTCTCCTTTGCTGAATCTTTCCTGTGTTCTCAAACTCTTAAATGTTAGAATGTTCCACGGTTCAGAAATCAGAGCTTTCCATCCACATTCAGTTCTTAGGGTTTTCCATTCTTGGCTTTAGATCAGTTAATGGTGGCCTCCCAAATTATTCATACAGTACAAACCTCTTCTTTGAACTTCAGACTTATAAAAACAGCCTTCTCAACATCTTCACTTGAAGGTCAGATAAGCATCTCAGAATTTCACATCCTCAAAACTGAACTCTGATTGCAGTGATCATTTCATAATGTATTAAAATATCAAACACTGTATTATACACCTGAAACTAATATATTGAATGTTAATTATAACACAGTTGAAAATAGAATAACAGAAGAACCTGAACTCTCACTCCCTAAATCTGCTGTTACTCTAGTCTTCCCCCTTAATGCTCACTAAGTGGTGTTCCCATTCTTACAACACAAGTATTTGCTAAAAACTTCAGACTAGTGAAAGCAAACTCTCTGGGGATGGGATGATAGTCAGGTATTTGTCAAAGCTCATCAGGTCATTTTAATGAGCAATCAGATTTGAGAAGCAGCGTGTTTGATCCAGCACCCTTTACTTTCTTTCTTCTCTTACAAGTGTCGGGCTTTCTAATCAGGTTCCCCACTTAGGAGTGAAGCTAGTTCATCTTAGCAGTAGCAGTCCTTGCTGGGCATGGATAGTGATCAGCAAGCCCCTGAGTGCTTGTGGGGGTGGGGGGTGGTCTTTAGTGCAGGAACATACCAACTGGCCTAGCGTGAATGAAGCCTCCCAGCCCGGTGAGTTACTGATGTCTCTCACATCTCTGACTCCCAGGTCTTGCCTGCTCCTACCCAGCTTCCTTGACCTACCAGGACTTAATTGCTGGCCTGCCTAGATTGGTATTATCAAGGATTTTTGACCTTTCCCCCACTGCAACATTTTATACTTCACTTTTTAAAAGAGCTGGTGGGATTTCTGCTGTAGTAAGTATTCCTAGTATTTGCTGCTATAATTGTTTAGTTTCCATGTTCGTTGGTAGGTTTTACTATACCCTAACTCCGTGCCTGGGCTTCCCAGGTGGTGCAAGTGGTAAAGAAGCCGCCTGCCAATGCAGGAGACATAAGAGATGCGGGTTCAGTCCTCAGGTTGGGAAGATGCCCTGGAAAAGGAAACAGCAAACCCACTTCAGTATTCTTGCCTAGAGAATCCTAGAGGATCCTGGTGGGCTACAGTCCATGGGATTGCAAAGACTCAGATATGACTGATGCGATTTGGCATACAACCCAGTGCCTGGCACCAGGGGTGTGGAAAAATGCTTACTAAATGAATTGAAGAATAAAACAATAGAAAGAAATTCTACAGATGATTATAAGTTACAGCTGGATACTAAATTCCCAGTTGTAGAATATTTTAGTTTGTTGAGCTTGATTTATTTAAGATAACTGGCAGAGCATTTCCTTTTAATTAATTTTTTATATTGTTTTCATCCGTCACTATCTGAGAACTTTTAGGATTCTGAGTGAAGTGAAAGTTGCCCAATCATGTCTGACTCTTTGTGACACCATGGACTGACTATACAGTCCATGGAATTCTCCAGGCCAGAATATTGGATTGGGGAACCTTTCCCTTCTCCAGGGGATCTTTCCAACCCAGGGATTGAACCCAGGTCTCCCGCATTGCGGACGGATTCTTTACCAGCAGAGCCACAAGGGAAGCCCATAGGGTTCCAAACCTACAGCTATTCTCTGCTACTGGAAGTATTAAAATATTTTTAGAAGCAAGGAAATCATTCAACTTGGAGAACTTAGAATTGGGTGAAGGCCCTATTGAACTGGTAATAGGTTTAAATTGGTAGAAATTTGTTATGCTTTGTCTATACAGTGACTTAAAACTAACTTTTAAGAAGCTTCTGGTTTAGCAGCATATTTACCCATTAATAATATAAGTGTGTTTTCAAGAAGTCTTTAAAATGCTTTAATAGTACTACCCTCTGTAGCTAGCTTGTTAAAAAGAATCAACTTTTAATAGAATTTTGGTCTCAGTTGTTGTGGACTCTGCAGTGGGCCTGAATGAATAAGGCTTTAGGTTTAATAACTTGAGGGGTTTTCCCCCTTATTTACTATATATTTCAAAGATGACCACCAGCATGGTTAAAGCATCTTTGAAGCTAACATCTTCATTATCACTCAAAATTTTTTCGAACGCCTTTTTCCGTATCTAGAATGTCAGTAGGACCAACTCCAGCAGTACTGTCAGGAGTAAAATGAGAAGTCTTTAGACTGCTGGGATTCACTAGTGTTCTTCCAAAAATCTAAACTTGAGATCCATTCTCCCCCTCTCCACTGCCCCACTTATGCCCGAAAAGAAAATTGAAGTCAGGTGTGTCTTTTCTCGCCAGGAAAATGCCGTGAACGGAGAGCACCTGTGGCTGGAGACCAACGTCTCGGGAGACCTGTGCTACCTGGGAGAGGAGAGCTGCCAAGTCAGATTTGCAGTGAGTGTGCGCCCGGCTCCCCTGTGGTCTGGCCTTTGTGGGGGAGCCTTGTGGGTAATTGAATCTGAAGGCAGCTGGGGTCACCTCGCCTGAATTTCCAAGGAGAGGTTTGAAAGAGCCCCCGTCCCTGTGAGACAGCCGACAGGGTTTATCAAATTAGCATGGCATTTAAGGGCTCATTTGAATGGTTTTAGGTGTTTTTCTTGACTCTGCAGGTGGGACCGTGGAGTAAGGTGCTACTTTGTGATGATACCCAGGGTGGGTGTTTATTCGGGGTGGGTATTTGTTCGTGTCTGGGGGTGGGGGGGTCTTGTGGGGAGAGGCCTGTGTGTGGAGGAAGGGTCCCTGGGAGGGGGCTCTCCTTCATAGGGGAGCATATGTGATGGAGGGCACTACTCTTGGGCTAAGCTGGAGATGAGTGCAGACCTTGGTCTGGTGGTGGGTGCAGGCTCACAAATAATTAAGACTAGGCTCCAGATGATAAAATTCTAGGAACTATTAATATATACGTGAATGACAGTCAATTACATTAAGAGTATATGTGGCTTTTAAGTGTTTGAATGTTAAATCCTCTTTATGTTCTGTGAAAAGAGCATGGTTGCCAGGCAGTAAGTTGGGAGGAACTAAAATTTTAGTATTAAGAAAGTGAACTTAAAATTTTTGTGTGGTTTCAAATGATGGTTCCAAAAGGAAAGTAATAGGAAACTTAGAGTAGTAAAAAAAAAAAAAAGAAGAAAGAAAAGATGTATTATTTCTTATTTGGGGGAAATTGGCATCATAATTGACCTAATAATAATTTTTTTCTTTTTGATTATGCTTGTTTATTATGTGAAAGAAAGATTGGGGCAAAATGTAGAACCAAAAATGTAGAAAAATGTAGAAATTGTGAATGACTATGTTTCTGTGAATAATGAAGAAGGAAGAAATTGAGTTTCTGCCAAAGTTTCTGGAAGAACATAGACCCCAGGGACTTTTATTAGGCTGCCTGGAATCACAAAGCTGGGGAACAAAGATCTTTAAAATTACATTAGCTGTTTTGATACCTAGTTTATAGGTTTTGTTTGAAAAACTTTATGAGAGTTTGGAGGACCAAGGTTTGTTTGAGGATGGAACAGTTAATTATCAGTTAAAGACCCAGCTATACAGGCTCTCAATCCAAAGTCAGGAAACCTGGATTTGAGTCTCAGTGTTACCACTGGCTGTGTGACGCTGAGAACGCCTGACCTTTGGGTGTTGGCCACCTTCAAGGTAGAAAAATGGAGAAGGATTAAATTAATTTTGTTTCCAACTCGGATCTGTACTTTGTTGTTTGCGTTTTTTTAATGTAGTTGTAAATTCAGTTGATTTAAACATCATTTCAACTTTATGCATATGCATTTTCAATTAAAGTATAATTGCATGGAATTCGATTAACCAAAACCAAAAGAAGCTCAGCTGTTTGGACTAAAATGCTATAAATGATGAATTAGCATTTGGATCTTAATTGCGTAAATACTGGTCTTGATAATGGAAAATGGAAAAAATGAAAGCAATTCTTCCTGCATGTGTACTTTTGAACTGTTATCTACTGATGTTGCTGCCAACTAATAGACTGTAATTTTATGGGGTTCTGCCTTATTTCTAGATTACTCTTTGATCTTTTTCTGGATGGTCTTTTAGGGTCATCCATACATTACCTCTCTTGACAAAAATATGAACAGGTATCTACATCCTCCTTAACCTTTGTTTCAGTAAGTAGCACTAATTGATTATAACTTGGTCACTATTACCTCTAGGCCAGGAAAGTATTAAAAAAAAGAAAATTTTAGGGAGATATAAGTAAATAATGGAGTTATGAGAATTTCTAATGTTCTTTTGAACCTTCCTTATGCTTGCATCCCAAATACTTGGCTCTCTTAGCTCACTTTACAAAATGTCTGGAAGATAAAGATCTTTCCTCCCAAAAACATTAATTAAATGAAGACATAAGTTGGTGAGGAAGCTGAGGATCTAACTGTGTTTCCTCATTTCATGTTCTGAAGGCTCAGTTTCTTTACCTGTAAAGTAAGGGAAATGTTATTTTGAGGATTAGGTGAGATAATGCATTGAATTGGCTTAGTTGCCAGACAGACATAATGAATTAAAAGAGGAAAAAAAAACCTACAAAGGAGAAGAGCAGATAATTTACAAAGGAACGACTAATCATAAAGGCAAATTAAAACAACTATGAGGAGTCAGCACCATGTGTCTGTTAAGATTTACAGCATGATACTACCTCGCAGGCTAGTTTGGAACAAAACTGGTTTTCTCACTATCAAAATTGTCCATATGTATTCATAATAAAAGCATTGGAGCTTGCTCTCTCTAGCTTGCTCTCTCCACCTCGTTTTGGCATCACGTTTTAGGAAGGACATTGACAAAGAGAAGACCCAGGACAGTGTAGGAAACTTTGTAGTGGAAGGAGAGGAAACTCTCCTATAGAGCAGATGGGGAAGTCGGGAGGGGCTATTATAAACAAAAAGTCCATTGAAAGAATCTGACAGTTTGAAGTATAGTGGTTTTTCATTGGCTAAGCTGTTGCCAGGTAAAGACAAAAAAAAATGTTTCTTCCTCCTTATGGTGATAGTAAAGTTGTGTCACTTCCTGCCAGAGATGCCAAGTACATCTCTTTCTGTTGGGATCTGAGAGGGGGCTTTCCAGGTGTCTTTTCCAATAGATGAAATCTCCAGGTTGCAAGGTTTGATGCTTAAGGTCTTCATTTCTATGTTTTCCCTTTGGTGACCATGAGTTTCTTTTTGAAGTCTATGAGTCTGTTTTTATTTTGTAAATAAGTTCATTTGTATCATTTTCTCTAGATTACACGTATAAGTGATATTGTATTATATTTGTCTTTCTCTGTCTGACTTCCTTCACTTAGTGCGATAATCTCTAAGTTCACCCATGTTGCTGCAAATGGCATTATTTCATTCTTTTTTATGGATAAATAATATTCCATTGTAGGGGCATCCCAGGTGGTTCAGTGGTAAAGAATCCACCTGCTAAGCAGAGACCTGGGTTCAATCCCTGGGTTACAGAGATCCCCTGGAGAAGGAAATGGCAACCCACTCCAGTATTTTTGCCTGGGAAATCCCATGGACAGAGGAGCCTAATGGGCTACAGTGCATGAGGTTGCAAAGAGTCAGACACAACTTAGCAACTAAGCAGCAACAACAAATATTCCATTGTAGATAAGCACCACATCTTCTTTATCTATTCCTCTGTCAACGGACATTTGCACTGATTTCATGTCTTGGCTATTGTAAATAGTGCTGCAATGAACACTGAGAAGAAAAGGGGAGTGTCTTGCTCTCCACTGTTAGAAAGGTAGAACTAAAAGATATTCCATGCAAATAGAGACCAAAAGAAAGCAGGAGTAGCAATACTCATATCAGATAAAATAGACTTTAAAACAAAGGCTGTGAAAAGAGACAAAGAAGAACACTACGTAATGATCAAAGGATCAATCCAAGAAGAAGATATAACAATTATAAATATATATGCACCCAACATAGGAGCACCGCAATATTTGAGTTCTAGATATAGAATCCACTGACTCGAGGAGTGGATCTTACACTTTGGTATAATAAACATCACCTGGGAAACCTGTTAACAATGTAGATTACTTTTTAAAATCCTTATGCTGATTCAGTGTGTCTGGAGTTAGACTTGGGAACCTGCGATTTTCAACAAGCACCTCAAATAATTATGGTACAGATGGGCCACAAACTTAACTTTGACAAATAGTGTATTATAAGGAAGAACTTTAACAATCAGAGCTAGGACAACCAACAAGAGCACAGGTGCCTGGAGAGATGGGCTCAAAGAGGGTGTTTATGAGTAAGTTGGTAGCCATCTTTCAAGGATGCTACAGTGGGGTGTACCTCTGCTTTGGGTCAGAGGTTAGGCAAGGAGATCTCCAAGAGAGGCTCCAGTTTAAATATTCTATTTGCAGCTCTCTTAGAATTGAGCAACAGTTTTGAAAGGAAAAAAAATAAAAGCATATGTAAGCAAATTATGTATTCTCATTTCTTTTAAAGAACCACCTTTGAAGAAAGCCAGCCTGTTGGGTTTAGTATCAAATTACCATAACCAGGTGCTACCTGCAGGCTTCTAAACAAAGTCCAGGCAGAGCATGGAGGGGGAGTGAATCCATCCCTGAAGAGGTGCTTTTCACTCCATACCCTAATTTAGCAAAGCAAATGTCACGGGTGGAAGTTAAGAGAGAGGAGGAATCAGTGTGGGCTGAGTAGACAGAGGAGGCTTCATGGAAATGGGGCTTGAAGGCAGTATTGAAAGATGGGTTAGACTTATGTAAGTAGAGCGGGGAAGGAGAACTTTTCAGGCAGGGGAGGAACATGGGCAGACTCAAAGGCAGGAAGATGCTTTGTACGAGGGAGGAGACAGTCACGAGACACCACGAACACAGCAAAGGGCACGTGTTAGGTAAGAATGGAAATCAGGATGGGTGGGGTGTCTGTCTATGTTTTCTCAACTGAAACTCAGAGTGCATGTTGTGAAAAATGGCTGTGTGCTGATGGAGCCTGGCCATATTGTCTAAAGCAGGACGGACTTGAGTGTGAAACTGCTGTGAAACTGTCACCCCAGCTTATGGGGACAGTGCCATCATTTATTTAAAACCAAAGCCGTCCTGCAAATTCGGACCTCCTTCTGCCATACATGGATGGACCTGGGGGGCTGATATTGGAGGACATTGCAAGTGAGGCAGAGACGATCTAGGACCTGAAGACTGTTGTCGGAGCATTTGCTCCAGAATCTCGGCTGAACCAAATTACCTTTAAACTTCTTCCTTTCTTATTTCCTCCAGTGACAACATTTAATACTGTAGAGTGTCTGTGAGTAGATATTTAATGGGATTAAAGTTGTTCCCAAATCAGCGACAGTCCCCAAGCTAGTAATGGCTTCTTTTTCTCATCTGGAGAGAAGACAAGGATGCAGAAGTAATGAAATTGGAGCAGGAGGATCATGGTTTCCCATCATGATTATAAGGGGAAAAAAAAAAAAAAAAAAAAAAAAAAAAAAATCCAGCAAGGACCACTTTTATTTCATGATATTTCCTTAAATGGATGTTTCTTTATTCATTTGTTCTACAAATATTTATGAGATGAGTACCCTGTACTAGAAACTTCAGACTGAGTTGAGAGTGACAAGTGACAGTTAATTGTAAGTGACAACATCATGACTTAGTCGGGACACTCTGTAGAAATCATTCTGGTGTGTGGCTGATTGGATATACAAAGATGTTCAGCCAAATACATACTTGATCCCAAAGACACTCATGCCTTCACTGAGAATCCACAGAGGACATAGATGTGCACACTTATTCTTACACCTAAAAATACTGCCTGTATCACTCTGTAGAGGTGCAGACAACCATGGTCACACCTGGGTAGTGGAAAGGATGGAGGTTCTGAGTGAAACTGACCTGGGTTGGAAAACCTTTGGTTTCATCCAGGTACTGAGTGAATTTTGGATGTAGCATTTCACTTCCTTTTTGCCCCCATTTCCTGATTTATTGTATTGTTAAGATGGACCCCAATGATTCTTGTTCCTGGATAAGCATTGTCATTCCTTTTGAAACTTTGCTTCTTAATTTTACTTTGTAAAATGGTTGGTTCCCTGCCTAGATCTACCACATCAGGATTTCTGGAGAGTGGGACCAGACATGAGTATTTTAAAAACAAACTCTACAGCTGATGTTATGTTCTGTCGCACACAGTGGGTAGGGAGCCACTGATCTACTTCATAGAGTGTCAGAACCAAATGAAGTGGCCTGGAACCCATGTCTGGTGTACAGTAGCTGTTATGGTGTCAATTGTGTACCCCCCAAATATGCTGAGGTCCTCACCCCCACGACTCCCAGATATGACATATTCAGAAACAGGATTGCTGCAGATATAATTAAGATGAGGTTACACTGCAGTAGGGTGGGACCTCATCCATTTTGACAATGTTCTTACAAAAGAGGAGAGGGCACACAGGGGTAGACAGGGAAGAAAGCCACATCCTGGTGCAGGCAGAGACTGGGGTGACAGAGACGCAAGCCAAGGCCTGCACCTATTACCAGAAGCTAGGAGAGAGGTCTGGACAGATTCAACCTCGAAGGGTGACAACCCTGTTAACACCTCGGAGTCAGGCTGCGCGAGAATTCACATTTCTATTGCTTTCAGTTCCCCAGGGTATGGTACTTGGCTAGGGCAGCCCTAGGAAGTGAAGGCAGTATTCATTCTGTTAAAGTGAGTTAGCTTACCTGGCCACACAGGTGCCTACACACGGCTCTCAGATGCCCTCACACAGGTACATTTAAGTCGGGCTTGCTGGAGGATTTCAGCTGACAGGTATGTGGCTGTCTGGAAACATGAGCAGACAGACAGGTAGGTGCCAGAAGCCAAGAACATGGGAAAAGAAAAGGTAGAAAGGTGAGGGAGACTGCGTAGGTTGGGTAAGAGGGAAAAGGAGCTGAGAGACGTCAGAGTGCTGTTACCAGATATATCGTCTCTATTTTTAAACGTGCTTATGTCGCCTTCTTTTGGTGGGTAGGCTAATGGGTACTGTTCTGCTTTCGTTATTGTTTTGTTCGTGTGTTTGGTGGTTCGCATTTGGCAAAAGTGGCCAACCCCACCTGTGACACCTGATCTTAACACTGTTTGGCACTAAACAAATATAGTTTTAGGAAATGAACGAATTGCATTAAGGAGGCCAGGTGAGATGGGGAGGAGGGGGAGTGGAGAGAGAGGAGCCACCCGGATGCAGAGACAAGTAGATCTGGATAGAAATCCTGGCTCTGTCCTGCTGCTCTGCTCAGGTCTCCCTGTAAAACAGTGATGGTTATAGCTGCTTCTCGGAATTGGTGGGAGGAATTAATTAGTTGATAAAGGTTAACCTCCTCCTCCTTTGTCTCCTGTCCCTGATTGTATTTCAATATCATTAGTTGAATGAGCTAATCAGTAATTTGGCTGGACTTTGGTTCCAGCATGGCCTTCTGTTCAGGAGGATTCTGCCTAGCCCCAGAAGTGAGGGTCTCACACTTTCCCTGTCCTTTTGCTGCTGTGGGTAGTACGCATAGTCTCCCCAGGTCATGAGTGGAACCAATTGACCGCTATAAACCAAAGTCCTTCTGGACTATATCTCACAGGCCATATCTCCTTCTTGGTCAGAAGCCTCATCCTTGTCATTGGGCACCACGGCATCTGCTCACGAGGATGCTGGCTATGTCCCTGGGTTTTTGAAAGAAACTTGTAAGAAGAACGGGGACTTCCCTGGTGGCTCAGAGAGTACCGAATCCACCCGCCTGCAATGTGGGAGACCTGGGTTTGATCCCTGGGTTGGGAAGATCCCAAGAATATGAGGGCAGTAGCTGTCTGTCCTATTTGAAGGAAACTTTCAGCTTTTTGCTTTAAAAAGCAAAAAAGATGGTGAGCCTGGTGACAGTCCCATCTGTTTCATTTCTGGAAGATGCGGGTGCTGGACAGCAGTATGTGCAGATGCTGGTTTGCGTGCATCTGTGTGCTGGGAGCGAGAAGAGAGAGCTGGTCCCCAGCACAGGTGGCTGACGACCTCTGACCATCTGTGCATTCGGGTCTGGGGGGTGGACACCCCAGAGCACCCGCACTGAGCGGGAACCTCAGACTGCACTGGGACTGCCTGCCTGCCGCCTCTGGTCATCCAACACAGCAGACTGATGCTCTGTACCTCCAGATGGTGGCCTGGCTGGGTGGGTGCGGGCTCACAGAGAGAGAGAGCTGGGAGTGTGGCAGCGAATCTCAGGAGCCCAAGCCAGCCTTGCAAGCTGTTTGGGTGCTGGTGCGAAGATGCCATCTCCGTGGAGCCTCTGAGGCCGCTGCTCTCTGCCAGAGATGCCTCCCACCATGAGGATGCTGGGGAGCTCATGAATGCAGATGACTCAGAGAAGAGAGCCATCAACCAGAATAATTCTGAAAAAGCATTTGCTCAGACGGACTCTCTGCTTTTGACCCCTGAGTCAGGGGATGTGAGTGGAGGAAGAGGGCAGGGTGTTCCTGTGGGTGCAAGGGGTGTTGCCCATATGTGTCTGGCCAGATGATCGGGAATTTCCACGAGGTCAGCCAGGTGCACACACAACTGAGACCAGCATGTAGCAGGTCCTTAGTAAAAGTTAGTCATTGTTGTTATTACAAGTATCGTTATCATTGTAGTTATTTCACATGGAGTGTTATCTGTATACCTGAGGAGCATATAATACAGACTCCGCCCACTTTATGCACTAGAGAGAGTGATAAATATGGAGCCCAGGAAGCTACAGGGTTCTGTCACTCTCCTAGCTGACCTGGCATCAGCAGCACCATTGTCTATTTGTTCAGTGTGCTTAAAAAAAAATTAAAATGTTCTAGAGAGCACTGAACTCCTATAAAAGCAATATGAGATATCGTTCCTTAAAAGAGCCTTGTGATAAAAAAAAAAAAAGAACCTTGTAATCAAATAAGCTTAAACACCTTTAACAATCAAATATTTACTCTGAAACTCTAAGAAGGGCACTTGTTTAGTCACTAAGTAGTGTCCAACTCTTTTGTGACCCCATGGACTGTAGTTCGCCATGCTCCTCTGTCCATGGGATTTTCTAGGCAAGAATACTGGAGGGGGTTGCCATTTCCTTCCCCAAAGAAGGGTTGTGGTGTGGAGGATTTCCTATATGTTTGCTCGGGGGATGGGATGATTGTTGAAAACTCGTTATCTTCCCCACAGAACACCTGTCATCATCTTGTAGGATCTCAGTATTCAGTAGAAAACTATTTGAGAAATATCCACGCAGTGCAGTTTTCCTCTTGTCAATATTGGTCAGTAATAGCACCCCTTTGGGGGTGGTCATTGGGGCAGTTTACTCCCATGTAAAGGAAAGAAAACTCAGAGATACTTAATCACTACCCTGGGGCTTCATTCATAACTTTTATGTATCTTTATGTAATTCTTTTGTGTTTGTTTTAAACTTCCATTAAGCCGCGCGCATGCGCGCATCTGTGTGTGTGTGTGTCCATCTTATTTTTAGAGTTTGAGCCTCTGAGAATAGTAGTCATCTGTTCTGCAATAATACTTTATTTTTGTTTTTTGGCCACACACAAAATCACTGCAGATGGTGACTGCAGCCGTGAAATTAAAAGACGCTTACTCCTTGGAAGAAAAGCTATGACCAACCTAGACAGCATATTAAAAAGCAGAGACATTACTTTGCCAACAAAGGTCCATCTAGTCAAAGCAATGGTTTTTCCAGGAGTCATGTATGGATGTGAGAGTTGAACTGTAAAGAAAGCTGAGTGCCGAAGAGTTGATGCTTTTGAACTGTGGTGTTGGAGAAGACTCTTGAGAGTCCCTTGGACTGCAAGGAGATCCAACCAGTCCATCCTAAAGGAAATCAGTCCTGAATATTCTTTGGAAGGACTGATACTGAAGTTGAAGCTCTAATACTTTGGCCACCTGATGTGAAGAACTGACTCATTGGAAAAGCCCCCGATGCTGGAAAAGATTGAGGCGGGGAGGAGAAGGGGATGACAGAGGATGAGATGGTTGGATGGCATTACCGACTCAATGGACATGAGTTTGAGTAAGCTCCAGGTGTTGGTGATGAACAAGAAGGCCTGGCGTGCTGCAGTCCATGGGGTCGCAAAGAGTCAGACACGACTGAGCAACTGAACTGACTGTGCATCATGTGGTATTTTAGTTCCCCGACCAGGGATTGAACCCATGCTGCCTGCAATGGAAGCACAGAGTCTTACCTGGACCCTTTTCTTTTTTTTTGCAATGATACTTTTAGATTGAAATTGCATTTGTGTGTGTGTGTGTGGTTTATGAGCCTGTGTGGCACAGTTCAGTTCTTACTTGACATTGGTATGGTTCTGTTACTTAATAAAAATAATTTACATGTGATTTGGCATAGGATTTGCATATCATCCAGGCAATGCCCAGGTGTACAGAAAATCTTTTTCTTCCCTCAGCATCCCTCAGTGAAGGACCCAGAGCAGTGGGCTCTAACCAGCCCTCTAGTTTCTGAGAGGCCCCAGTCTTGGCTGAAGCATTATTTGCATTAGCAGTTACCCAGAACTACTACTGGCCCCAAGGTGACATTGACTGTATTTTAGGAGATTTTTTTGGTTTTGTTTTTCCTACCTCATTTTCCAGACAGATACAGATTGCAGAAGGTGATGTTTTAAAGATACAAGGAATTGGCAAAGGCTGCTCTGAGGTCTTTGTTTGAGAAGACATGCAGGCTTTGGAATCAAGTGACCCGGCTTCAAATCTAGTCTTTGGGATTTTCTAGTTGTGTGATGTCCTTCATTGTTTTCACCTCTTTAGGCCTCAGTTTCATATCTGAGGCCTAGATATACCACATTAAAGTGTGGATAATACCTACCGCTTATGGTTGCCATGAACTGTCACTGAGATAAAGCGTATGCAGTGATGAATGACGTGGCCAGTTACAAGTGCTCAGTAAAAACTGGTTACTTTGATTGTTACTCCTCAAGTAAAAGTGGCTTCAGGGGGTTGTCAGAAACTGAAACCCAACAGGCACTGCCAGGGTATTGGGTACCCTGGGTATCCAGGTATTAACTTCAGGGCCACATCATCATCTCCTCTCTTGCACTGAATAAAAGAGGGTGAAACAACCAGCCCAGCTGAGCCCTTTCTCCAGTCTCTAGATTTTTCACAGCACTCATCACTTTCTAGTCTTTATAACAGCATCACTTCTTACGTATGTCTGTGTCCTCCATTAAAGCATGAGCTTCATTTAGCATGGGACTCTGCCTGGATCTTCAGCACTGAGAACAGTGTAGCACTGAGTGATTATTCTGCCCTTTCTCACGGAATGAATGAATGGGTTCAATGATGAGATTGTTGGAAGACACACACAGACATCTATCCCCAGATCAGCCCTGCTGTTTAAGTATCGTTATACTTAGAATCCAAGATGCTTGAATTTCTGCCTTATTTTTCAGGCTCTTCATGGGGAGATGCCACACTCACTACTACAGGTATTGCAGAGTTTTAAGTCAAGTTTTGCCTGTGTTGTGCCCTTCTTATTTGATTCTCCTGGAAGATAGAGACTGCTATTGACCATTCTTGGCACAGGGGGTCATGGTAGGTTGTCATCAATCATCTCCTTGGAATTCTCATGAGAACAGATCATCTAAGGCAATCATGTCAAGTATAATGGATTCCTAGCTTCATTAGTCTTGTTCCCCTAATCCATCACTAGTAAAATGAAAAGTAAGTAGTAAGATGTAATAGAAGGATATGGTTTTGAGTCAGAAAGACCTGAGTTCCACTATGAACTGTCACTGAGATAAAGCGTATGCAGTGATGAATGACGTGGCCAGTTACAAGTGCTCAGTAAAAACTGGTTACTTTGATTGTTACTCCTCAAGTAAAAGTGGCTTCAGGGGGTTGTCAGAAACTGAAACCCAACAGGCACTGCCAGGGTATTGGGTACCCTGGGTATCCAGGTATTAACTTCAGGGCCACATCATCATCTCCTCTCTTGCACTGAATAAAAGAGGGTGAAACAACCAGCCCAGCTGAGCCCTTTCTCCAGTCTCTAGATTTTTCACAGCACTCATCACTTTCTAGTCTTTATAACAGCATCACTTCTTACGTATGTCTGTGTCCTCCATTAAAGCATGAGCTTCATTTAGCATGGGACTCTGCCTGGATCTTCAGCACTGAGAACAGTGTAGCACTGAGTGATTATTCTGCCCTTTCTCACGGAATGAATGAATGGGTTCAATGATGAGATTGTTGGAAGACACACACAGACATCTATCCCCAGATCAGCCCTGCTGTTTAAGTATCGTTATACTTAGAATCCAAGATGCTTGGATTTCTGCCTTATTTTTCAGGCTCTTCATGGGGAGATGCCACACTCACTACTACAGGTATTGCAGAGTTTTAAGTCAAGTTTTGCCTGTGTTGTGCCCTTCTTATTTGATTCTCCTGGAAGATAGAGACTGCTATTGACCATTCTTGGCACAGGGGGTCATGGTAGGTTGTCATCAATCATCTCCTTGGAATTCTCATGAGAATAGATCATCTAAGGCAATCATGTCAAGTATAATGGATTCCTAGCTTCATTAGTCTTGTTCCCCTAATCCATCACTAGTAAAATGAAAAGTAAGTAGTAAGATGTAATAGAAGGATATGGTTTTGAGTCAGAAAGACCTGAGTTCCACTCCTGGTCAATGTCTCTTGGGCAAGTTGCTCAGTCTCATTGGGTCTCAGCTGCTTATCTGTAAGGCAGGTGAATGGTACCCACATTGTGTGGCCGAGCTGAGCTGTGTCTCTCAGATACATGGGGTGTATATCACACCACCAGCCTTCTGGTAAATACACTTGATAATGGTATCGACAGGGAGGCCTGGTGTGCTGCGATTCATGGGGTCGCAAAGAGTCGGACACAACTGAGCAACTGAACTGAACTATTGAAAAATGGTATCGGTGGTTGTATGTATGTGAAGGAAAACCACATGGCCAACTGGAGATACAGTTTTGGGTGAACTGAAATTGAAATGGTGGTCTTCTGGGTCAGACTGACTGAAATACTTTGTCTTCATTATGTCCTCAACAGCTCGGGATGTTGGAAATGACAGTGAAGGGATAGGTAATTTACCACAGTTCGATATGGCTTTTTAAGAAGATGCAATCTTCTGGATTAAAGTAAATGTCTCTAGGTTATTATTTAGAGATCTTGTGCTGTGAACTTTAGGAAAAAATACAATAGTGTGTATTTCCACGGAGTAAACTGATAATGCGAATGTATTAGGAATCATGCTGCAAGTAAGATGGCATATACAGTGCTATCAGGCTGGCACATATTAAAAGGCAAACTGTGGTTGGTGTTTCCTAGTTTATGTTAAGCTTCAGATCTCTGCTTTGCCCCTGATACACTACCTTGAAAGTGAAAGTGAAGTCGCTCAGTTGTGTCCGACCCTTTGTGACCCCATGGATTGTAGCCCGCCAGGCTCCTCCGTCCATGGGATTCTCCAGGCCAGAATACTGGAGTGGGTTGCCATTTCCTTCTCCAGGGGATCTTCCCAACCCAGGGATCGAACCCAGGTCTCCTGCATTGCGGGCAGACGCTTTAACCTCTGAGCTACCGGGGAAGCCCAATACATGACCTTAGAACAAGACAGTTAAGAGAACATTGAAACACCGTTTCCTGTTGTCTCTACTATGACTTCGGTAATATGTCCAACTCATACCTAACTGATGGAAGATTGTGAGTACACTTGTGTTTATGTTTTCTAGTTGCATGAGTATCTACTTATTAGTGCCTGTATACTTGTATTTATATACATTTTTGTGTACATACAGAAGCACTTCAGTCTACAACAAGATACACGGCAGCTTTGATCTGAGATAACTTTGAAGAGAGTACAAACATTGAGCAGGGAACAGCCATAAAAGCAGCTGAGAACCAAAGCAGAAAGATAACGCATGATGAGCTTCAAGCTATTGACCAGCCACTGTCAGCACCTGCTAACATCAAAGCTGAGAGGCACAGAGGAAACGAATGGTGAAAAAGAAATGAGGCAAAGACAGGCAGGAGAAGAAAAGACACAGCAAAACGAGAGATGAGAGTAACAGAGTGCACAGACAGTCAACAATAGTAGTCATGGAAAGATGGTGTCTCCTTGGGTACAATGAGAGTCAGAAATAGGAAATAGAATTGTGGAGTTTTGGTGATTTCTTGGGGCTCATTAGTCAGAAGTCCCCTTTTCATGCATGATGGCCATGCAAAGCTGGCAGAAGGAACACCAGTCTTGGACCAGTCAAATGAGGGGCACCCAGAGCATCATCAGCCTGGTTCTGGGGGCAACCATGTGTTGGTATGTTTCCATTAAACTTGTACCAGCCAATACAAACTTAGCAGGCCATTCATTATCCTTTTCATAAGTAACAGCTGCAATCTGTGTTTGGTTTATGTCTCAATAACTGGACCTGAATTTTATGTAGATGTACAAAAGGTAGTAGATGTGTATACCAGTTACCCAATCAAATTCCAGGATGTAGACTTCTCCTAAGAGTCATGTGGCAGTTTTTTTATTAAAGCCTATTACAGAAGCCTGTACCTATCACTTTCTTCTCATTTAAAAAACAAACAAAAAAACAAACTAAATTCTCTAGCATAAGCCACTTTTAAATCACTCTTAAAGAGACTGATTTGGTAGAAATTTCACTATTGAGTTGAGTCCCTAAGTCATGTCCAACTCTTTTGCAACCCCATGGACTGGGCCCACCAGGCTCCTCTGTCCATGAAATTACCCAGGTAAAGAATACTGGAGTGGGTCGCCATTTCCTTCTCTAGGGGATCTTGCTGGACCAAGGTTCCAACCTGTGTCTCCTGCATTGCAGGTAGATTCTTTACTCCCTGAGTCACCAGGAGTTTCACTGTAAGGATGAACTATTGAGATAGGGACATGTAGCTTTTTTCCCCTCTTAAAATGAACCTAGCAACTTTCTTGGTGGTCCAGTGACTAAATTCCACACTACCACTGCAGGCGACCCAGGTTCGCACCCTGGTCAGGGTACTAGACCCTACATGCCGCAGCTAAAGATCCTGCCTGCCACGACTAAGATCGGAGATCCCGCTTGCTGCAGCTAAGACCTGGCACAGCCAAATAACTATTTAAAGAAACAAAACCAAAATGAGCCTGTGCTGTTCTGACCATGACGTGTTCCAATCCTAATCCAATGGTCAAAACACAGTGAGGTTTCAGTTGATACCCAGCCATCACCTTTAGCTTTGAATTAACTCACTAGCTAGTAATTTGGTTCTTTCCAAATTGTTCCTCCCGTGAGCCCTGATTGGCTGCTTTTCTGGATGAGGTAAGATTTCCAGGTGGTAATCTCATTTTTCCATGTGGATCTTCACATTCAGCTCCCTTCCCTTTGGCTTTCTGCTCTAAGAGTTTGGTTTTCTTTTTCTTCACATGAAAAGTATAAAATGCACTGGCTGTTGGGGAAATAGAAAAATGTATCCATGTCCAAACCATGGCACTTTTCTCCTACTCTCTGTGTCTATAGGGGCACTGTGGAGCAGGCCCTTCTGTGTCTTAGCTCCGATGGGTCCTGCCTACCCGAGATTTACAGGCTTATCTGCGGTTCCTCAGGGGAGGTGTCTCTGGAAACATAAACACTTTCATATGCAAAGTGCTTCAGATGGTGTGTGCCTCACTACAGAACAAACTCTACTGTTTGAAGAGCGCGTGCAGAGAGTTCTATTGCAGTCCTTCAGAGGCAGTCCCTCCCGTAACAGGGCACGAGAGACGAGGGCGTGGAGTGAGCTGCGGCACACACACACACAGCGGCGGGCTGACCAGGGGCTTGGAGCGCAGCCGTCCAGGGCTGGTCTGCTCCTGAGAGACAGAAAGCCCAGGCTGGGGCCTCCTTTCGGGAGACCTGCATGGGATGGAAAGAGAGCCCCACTCTCTCGGTGGTTCATCACTCTGGCTTTTCTGCTTTTACTTCTGCTCCATTCTTTATCATTCCAAGTCAGGCCCTCATTGCCTAATATGTGAATTTTCACTATGAACTCTCATTACTTAAAAATCACCTTTTAAGATTAGAGTATGGTTACTTTGCCTGCAATGGAGACCTGAATTTGATCCCTGGGTCTGGCAGATCCCCTGGAGAAGGGAATCTCCTGGAGAAGGCTACTCACTCAGGTATTCTTGCCTGGAGAATTCCAAGGACAGAGGATCCTGGCGGGCTACCGTCATGAGCTTCAGTCCGTGGGGCTGCAAAGAGTGGGACATGACTAAGCGACTAACACTTTCACTTTCAGCCTTTGGCAAGATACCCTTCTTGTCTGATGTCTCTGAAACTCCCCCAAAGACGCCATTTGTGGTCACAAAATTTGTTCAGCAGTCCTCCCCGTGAAGCCGCCACCCCATTTTCCCTCTAAGACTTATAAAGGTCTTCTGTCCCTCAAACACCTCTAGGTGCCCCTTTCTCTCTCCTTTCGGGGTTGCCTACCCTGAGAACGCCTGTGCCTTGGAGGGGGAGGAGGTTTCTCTCATCATTCCAAAGCCACCAATTCTCCAGTCTGAGGTTAGTCTGGGGGCTTACATTGAGGAGAAAGGCCTGTTCTGCAACCCCATTCTTCTCCCCTCCATTCCTCTCCCCCTCCTTCCAGAACATCTCTTGAGCCCCTATTATGTGTCGGGCAGTGTTTCCTGGTTTTGGATCAGAGCAGTATGGAAACCCAGGGGACTCTCCCCGCTTCCTGTTAACCTTATCCTTTTTAACCCTGGGCCTCTCGGGAATAGTTTTGCTCTGCCATTTTGAGTTCCTCGTGACCCACAGCCAGCGTTCCCACTCCTCGCCTCTGTGAACCTCCACCTGATTGCCTGCCCCGACACACAGAGAAGCCTCCACACTCCACCACGAAATGCAATGCCCAGTGACTCATGGAAATGGACACCTGTGAGCCCCTGGCTCGGGGCCCCACTGGACACGCAGAAGCCGGATCAGCTCCTCTTAGGAGGCGTCAATGCCTACTGTGTAAAGAGACTCTGGATCTTCTTCCTGTGACGATGTCTTCAATTTTTCAAATATTTATGTATCTTTTAAGGCCCAGTTAAAGAATTGTGTGTGTGGTTTTTTCTTTTTTTTTGCCTGTTAGGTGCTTTTTACTGATTCAGCCTCTGCTCTAAATGACAGCTTTTATTGTCTGAGCTGTTCATTTAGCATTTAGCCATGCAGGGCCTTCTCCTGTTAACGACCTTCGTCTCGAGTCCTCCTTGTCTCAAGTGGCTCGCCAGCTTCTCCCAGGAAGGACAGAAGCTTCCTTCGCTTCACTTCCTGCTTAGCACGCCATGTTTCAGCAACATGCAGAATTCACTGCGTCGGACACCTCGGGCCGCCCTGATTCCAGTGAACCGCGGATTCAGGTGTACTGGTGTGTGTGTGCGCATTGCGTGAGCACTTCTGTTACAGTTTATCTGATCCCTGACCCAGCCTCCCGTTGGTCTTGATCCTTTTGCTTTCGTCTATTCTGAGGCGCTTCTGGCATCTTTAGTATCTCAGACGGTGGTGATGGGGTGTGTCTCAGAGGGCTCCAGCCCCCCGCACGGAGCCCTCTCCAGAGGACACGTGGTGCAAACAGGTGGCGCCCTGACACATGAAGGCCTGACTCTCCAACATGCGCAGTGGTGCCCAGGGCGAGGGCTGGCACCCTGTCACACCGAGCAAGGTCTCCCTCCAGGAGACTCTTGAGAGAGAGAGAGGGCTCGGAGACTCTCCCTGGGCACAGACTTGTCCTGACATGTGGCCTCTCTGCTCCCAGGTCCAGGCTCGTGAAATCCTGACATCACAATGGCAATCCTGCCAAGTAAGAAAGGCTTACTTATGTATTGAGGAGCCAAAATAGGGGTGTGCTGGCGCTTCAGCTACCCACCCTCTTGATTTGTCCAAAATGTCCTGTCTTTCTATCTGAGAAAGAGAGGCTCCCTCGCAAGTGGCCATGAAGCCTTTGCGTTGGCCCTGAAGCCACAGTAATGAAGCCTCCAGATAATGCCATTCTTCTTTTTTGCCTAATACCAATTTGCAGATTGCATCCTAGACGCCCCAGAGGAGTAGCACTTGCCAAGGATGCTTGTCATTTCTTCTAATTAGGTTTTTAAATAAATCAAAGAACTCTTGTTTTCCATTTACCTAGGATTAGACAGCAGCAGTGTTCTTGTTCGCCTTGCCCATAGAGGCAGAACCCACTGAAGGTTTGCCGGATTCCTGACCCTCGGAAGGCTTAGGAGGTTTCCTTTATCTCCACCAGTGGAGAGGAAGAAGGGATGGCCTTGCCTGGGCCCAATCGCCCTGTCTTCCTTTCCATCAGAGTGCCCCCCTGTAAACAGAACTTCGGGTCCAGAAGTGAGGATAAAATTCTCGCCCTGCTTGCTGTTTCTCCTTTACCTGGCTCCCAGCACTCAGCTTCTCTTTTTCACCATGATTCTTGTGAGGTGGAAAGGGTGAGGAGGTAGAGAATTACTGAGGAGAAGACAGCTGGGGGAGCCTAAGTTTGAAAGCTCAGCCCACCACCTCATCCAGCCTTCTGTTTTTTGTTTATTTATTTATTTTGATTGGAGGCTAATTACTTTGCAATCATCCAGCCTTCTTCTCCCAGCTTTTCACCACTCAGCTCCTCATCCTGTCCTCCCCCCAGGACCTTCTCTGCCTCCGTCCCCTCTCCCCATGTAGCTGCATCCCTGCCCAGAGCCCCTTTCCTGGCCATTTGTCCTTTTGTCCCTGTGGCCTTGTGACGGGGGTGGGGCTGCTGGAAACATTGGTTTCTTGCATTTGATCTGGGAGCCTGTGTTCTGGGGACTCTCTGCAGTGAGATGCCGCCAGGCCCATACTACTGTTTGGCCAGCAGTAGGCTCTGGCCCCTGAGGTCTCTTGAGACAGGAGGCTGAGAAAGGGTGGCCACGTGGGCTCTGGAGACTAAATTTTTCCTCCTGCTTCTGATCTCTGTGATTAAACATGTGCACGTGCACGTGTGTGTGTGTGTTGGGGGAGGGTATCTTTAAGATGAGATGTGGTCAGAGGCAGGATGACTCGCTCATCTTCAGGGAAACATGAGATTTGGTGGATGCTTATTGGGGAGAGGCTCAGTCAGCCTTGTCATACACGCTTCTTGGGTCAGATTTCACATTATTAGGGGTGACATTTGAATTAAGTTACCTTGCCATGTGGTGGCCTTGACCTGTCACACATCATAAACCTGTGAAGCTAGGTTCCTTTTCCTTCTCCTCTTCTTTCCTTCCCTCTCTTGCTTCTCTCTCTATCAAATGCTGTTGCATACCACCAGATCTTTATTATTACTTAGTAGAAATCACATCTCTTATTCAAAGGAAGCAAACATAGCTTGCTTGGTGGTACAGATGAATCAGGGACTTGTGACCAAAGGGAGTGGGTAGGTGGGATAAGATGAGATATTAAACTCTTTCTCGGGGACAGTCACATACTTTCTACCACTATTGCCTCTGGTCCTTTCAGCCCCTCTCCAGCGTCCATCCCCAGTGCCAGTGGTCTAAGGCTGTTTTACTTCTGTGCCTGAGATGAGCTGAAGTTTGGAAAGGCATTGTTACTGCTTAGAGTGCAGCAGGGCCTGCAGCGTGGGAAACGTGTAGGGCCAAGTCGGAACTTGGAAGGTGTGCTTTTACGTCACTGTTGGGTCTGCTGGTGAGGTTGTGCCGCCCTCCTAAAGCACAGCTTATCATTCATGGTGTCATGATTATATAGGTAAATTATGGTCACTGTGTGTGTGCTCAGACCCTTAGTCGTGTCCAACTCTTGTGACCCCATGGACTATAGCCTGCCAGGCTCCTCTGTGCATGGGATTTTCCAGGCAAGAATAATGGGAGTGGCTTGCCATTTCCTTCTCCAGGGAATCTTCCTGACCCAGGGATCCGACCCACATCTCTTGTGTCTCCTGCGTTGGCAAGCCAATTCTTTACCACTAACGCCACCTGGGAAGCATTGTATAGTGGGATATAATTTATAGTATGGTCTATATTGTCTTAGTTTTCCCAGATGTGCCTGCCCACTAGTTTTTATAGATGTCACACACATGGGCACAAACACACAATTACAAATTCATGAACCTCCTTTTACGAAATGAGGAAATCCTTGGTAAGGTACTGAGGTCACTTGATATTTGAAGCAATAAGCCTAATTGGCCTTTAAGTCAAGAGAGTGAATTATTAAACTTTTATAATTTTTAAGCATGTTTACTTCCCAGATCATATTTATTTTTGAATTTCCATTTTGATGCTAGGTTCTATAACTGTCCCACTAAGAAGAATGACAACTAATCTGCTGACTTAATTTGAATGACTTTTCTTGCTTTATCATTTTTTATAGTGAAGAAAGCTCTTAAATTAAGAGCTTTTAAAGAAAAGGTGAATACTTAGAGTATTTAGAATATCTAGATTCCTGCATTTTATATTTATATTTAGTCTGAATCTTACAAATAAAAATTGGAACATAACCAAGCATGAATTGAGCATTTTTGCCCAGGAGCTTATTATCCAGCTGCTTCAAGGAACTTGAACCACTTGAAGCACAGTGATATACCAAGAAGTCAGCAGTTTGGACTTCTGATTCACTAAAACAGTTTTCATCAGTTGAGAAGCAAAAATCGATATATTTTTCTACTATGGAAAAAGACCTGGGGCCTTCAATCAGAATTTATTCACTTAATTATGCATGTGATTATATATAGACATTAAGTATCTAATTTATCAGATTATAAGCTGTTTAGAAACTGTCATTTAGGAAATTGAGGGCAACTAAAGTCAGACACGACAACTTCTAGCCTGATAGAGACAGGAAGCAGAAAAATTATTGTTCTCTATAGTAAAATGTATCATGTTGTGATTATAAAGACAAATTCAGATTATGGTTTATATATTCTGCCTCAGAAGGCATAGAAGCACATATTATATTTTATGAGGGTCTTTAAAAATTCAATATTGTCTAAATAAAATCAGTTTTATAGTATAAGGCACTTTTCTTCTTATATTATCATCTGTAGTACATTGCACTTGAATTATTACACATGAATGATATCCGTGTGCATGCATGCGTGCTAAAGTCGCTTCAGTCATGTTCAACTCTTTGCAACCCTGTGAACTGTAGCCCACCAGGCTCCTCTGTCCATGGGTTTCTCCAGGCAAGAATATGGAGTGGGTTGCCATGCCCGCCTCCAGGGGATCTTCCTGACCCAGGGCTTAAACCTGACGTATCAGTGTAACGGCACGTTATCCTAGGAAAATGAGAGAGAACAGTCTACCTTCTGGCTCTCAAACTTTTCCAGGCAAAATCCTGTATTCAAAAAAGATTCTGACTTGAAATCCAGATGGGAAGCAAGGCAGGAAAGAGGTATTCTGGCTTCGATGAGTGCATGTTTGCCCCTTCCCACAATCCCCAGTGGCTTCTTAGGAGCCTCATGGAGCCCTTATGCAGCCTCACGCAGACCCCAGCGCAGAGCACACGGTCAGGCGCAAAGCTCGACCAGGGCAGGACTTAACCGGAGGGAGGCTTTTCGGGTGGCCTTGAATCAGCCTGTAGTGGTTGCTACCGTGAGAGTGTCACTTTGCTTGCTTGCTGTGAAATCTCCTGGGGGGTTGATGGATAACGAGCAGAATGAGATTGACTCTCAAGCCTCACTATAGCTCTTGAGCAACAGGACTCTAGAGCCCCATGCGTTGGCTGCAGGTTACGCTAAAGCAGTGGCCCACCAGGAGTTCCAGCTAGCAGGAGCGCGTCAAGAGTTGGCTAATGGGCACTCAGCTCATGAAAAACCACAAACCTAGAATTTTATTACTGTTGCCTTGAGTGATGTTGCCCCTGCTGGTGCTGCCGCTTCTACTTGTCATTCTTCTTCTTCTTCTCTCTCCCCTTCTCCCACCCTTCCTTTTTCTTCCCACCCATCATCCCTTCTTTCCTTTTAGTAGTGAAGCCAAGACACTTTTCAATAGTGTAGCTAGATGCTTGGGTTTCCCTTTATCCTGTCTTTTTGTAAAATCAATTGATTGCCAAACTTGCTTAAAGTTCTAGACCATGTCCTTTCCTCAGGCAGAGGAGAACCGAGAATGATGAAAGCATTTGCAAGCACAGTCCCTAAACCTTGGTCAGCGGGTAGTAGGGTGACACGTGCCGTCGCCGCAGTGACTGCAGTGTTCCTGGCGCTTGGCTGGTGTCTGATGACACTGTGGAGGCCCTGTGTTTGAGTGGGTAGAGCCGTCTAGGAGGCAGGAGGCTGTAGTTTCTTTGCCGACTCTGTCCCTCCCAAGGTGCTGGTTTGCATTTCTTCCAGGCTCCTTTTGTAGCAGCATCACCTCAATTTTTAGCTCAAAAATCAAATCCCAGGAGGAGAAGCCAGTCCTTCGAATGTGCCCTGTGGCAGTGCCTTTTTTGAGGACAGAGACTCAGGGCCTTTCACACATGGATGCTTTGATGGGCTATTTCACAGATTGGAAACCCCAAAATTATTCATGCAATTCTGCCTTTTAGCTTGTCCTTCGTAGAGAGACCTGAGCATTAGTAGCTGAACTTTCCATGGCACTAGGAGCAATGAATTAAGATTTCCACACCTTCCTGTCCCTCTCTCTACCGCTTGATTTTTAGTTAGAGAAAAGACCAGCCTCAGAGAGTATTTTTATTGTGAATTTTTAACTTGTACTGAGTGTCAGCGAGGCCAAACTATGTAATGCTTTTAAGCACGAGTCTGGTTTCCTGCTGTGATCTAAGTGTATAACTTCCTGTGCCTCAGTTTTCTTATCTCTATAATGGAAGTAAGAATAGTATCTTATTTCTCAGGGTGATGAGGATTAAAGGTTACTGTTTGTGAAGTGCTTACTAGAATACCTGGCACATGGCGGTAGTACATTCATATTGAGTTGCTGTTATGTTATTGTTGCTGCTATGATGATGATAATGATTAGTAAAAGTTAGATTTGTCTTTTTACTTTCCAGACAATTTGGGCAGAAACCCAAGTAGGTTTGTTTAGGTTTGTGCTAGGAATAAAAGCCCAAGGTGATGGCCCCTTGAAATGTAGACTCTTTGACTGTAGGGAAAGAATGCTTGTTTTGAACCTGGGATGTTGGCCCTACCCCTTAGAGTAAGAAAAAAAAAAAAAAAAAAAAAGATGATAATGTTAAGAAACTTAGAGGAGAAAAAAAACAGCAGAATAAAGAACTTGGCTCATAGTATATACTCAACATATAACATCCAGTATATAATTATGTTGTAAAGAGAACATCTCGGCCACCCTAAGTCGTGACTATGTAGCTGCTTAGTAGATCAAAGGACTGTTGATGAAGTTTGTCATATTATTGAATGTTTATGATGAAGTTTTAAATTGGTTTATGTTTGCCTTATTTCTGAATGTTCTCTTTACTGCCAGGGAACCCTTCAGAGCAGACTGTTAACGTTTCTCCTCGTCTTCTGAATTGTCTGTTGTAGAAATCCGCTCTCAGGAGGAAGTGTGCGGTCTGTAAGATCGTCGTCCATACCGCCTGCATTGAACAGCTAGAAAAGGTGAGACAGCGCCACCTGCTGCGATCTTTGCTACCCTGCAAGTGTTTGGACTTCGAAGACAAAGCGTCAGTTTCCATTTTCAACTTCTTGACAACTGTGCTCTTTTAAAAACCTCGAAGTCCAACGTTATCACCAGATTAATAATGGGAGGACTGTGCTTACGGTTTACATCCACTCTATTGTTTACTGAGCTTTAATTTGATATCATTTCATGTTGACTCTTGGGTAAAGGAATAAAAAGGTTAGAGAGAAAAGCCTGGTATGGGCCTATTTCTTCCCAATAATAGAAAGTGTTGTCATTCATCCATGGGATTTGTTGGTTTTTTAGGGTAACTCTAGGTAATTTTTAGGGTAATTCTAGTTGGGTGCTTTCCCTATTATAATACACTTTTCTTTTTAAATGACAGATTAATTTCAGATGTAAACCAACATTTCGAGAAGGAGGTTCAAGATCACCAAGAGAAGTAAGTATTTCAGAGCTCTAGTGCAAATATTACCTTTTATTTCGCATTGATTCATTGGATTCATAGTCATCAGGGATTTAAAAAAATCTGTCTCCCTCCATTTCACATTAGTGTCTTATTAGTATCTCAACAAATACAATCAGTAAACCCCCCAAGTCTCTTCAGTGTGTGTCTGCTACCCTTTCTTCTTCTCATAGAATGCACTGGAGAGCTGAGGTCTATTGAATGAGCCAGAAAGTAGGGAGAGGGAATGGTGGTAGAATTGAAAAGGTAAGAAAGAAATAGCATTTTATTGGCTTTTGGTCTATTTTAATTCCACCTGGAAGAGGTGGCAACTAACCTGAGACCCAAAGGATTGATCTAAGTGAAGGTTTGGGGGATAGTTAGCTCGGGGGTGAATGAGCACCTTCTAGACAGAATACATCCACACAGGCTCAAAAGTGAGGGACATATGAGGAAGGCATGAGGCCCAAGAGATAAGCAGAAGCAAGACCACGAAGGCTCTTGTAAGCAAGGATGCAAGTTGCATGTCTCATCATCATAGCAATTAGAGGGGACTTTGAACAGTTTTAAGCAGAATATATTAATCTGGCTACAGTGTGGACGGGATGCCATGTATTTCAAGAGCAGCAATGTTAGAGGCATGGAGGAAATTGGCTATTCTCTTAGTCTAGGGAAGTGATAATGGTGATCTGAATTAACAGTAATGCTGAGATGGAGAAAATTGGTAAATGTGAATTTAAAGGAAATAAGATGGTCAGGATATATTAGTTGATTGGATTTTGGACACAAGGACAGGGGTTGTTGTTTTCAGTCACTAAGTGGTGTCTGACTCTTTGTGATCCCCATGGACTGCAGCACACCAGGCTCCCCTGTCCTTCAGCAACGCCCTGAGTTTGCTTAAACTCACGTCCATTGAGTCCCTGATGCCATCCAACCATCTCATCCTCTGTCGCCCCCTTCTCCTCGTGCCCTCAATCTTTCCCAGCATCAGGGTCTTTTCAGTGAGTCAGCTGCTCACATCAGGGGGCCAAAGTATTGGAGCTTTAGCTTCAGCACCAGTCCTTCCAGTGAATATTCAAGATTGATTTCCGTTAGGATGGACTGGTTTGATCTCCTTGCTGTCCAGAGGACTCGGAAGAGTTTTCTCCAGCCCCATAATTTGAAAGTATCAGTTCTTCAGCACTCAGCCTCCTTTATGGTCCAACTCTTACATCTCTGCATGACTACTGGAAAAACCATAGCTTTATGCCAAGCTCCCCTGTTCTTTGACTATAAGGACAAATATATTGGCAAATGAATTGCCTTGAGGATATGGTAGAGAAGTAATGAGTTCAGCTGTAGAACTCTCAAGTTTGAGTTGTCCTGAGGCTCCCAGCTGGTGATATCCAACAGAAAGCTGAGTGGGTATATAAGTTTAGAGCTTATGAGCAAGATTGGGCTAGAGGTTAGACATTAGTGAATTGTTAGCATTTAGAGGTATCAATTAAAGCTATAAGATTGATGACTGGGTAAGATAGGAATAGAAGACGTCTGAGTATAGATTGATGTTAATGACAGTTAATGAATGAAGACACAGTGAAGAAGAAGAATATTGTTACTGATTAATACAAGGAGATTAGGAGAAAACATGGAGAGAGAATAGGCTGGCCGTGGAGGTTATAGAGAGAGATAAAAATAGCTGTCCCTGTTAGCTGTCCATTCCCACTGTGCTTATCTATTAGGTCAGCAAGAGGTTGGTTATGGGTCATACGTAGGGTGAGAAAGTCTTAAGAAAAATGATAGGGTTGTGTTTACCCTCGATGTCATTGGAATACACTATAGCATTGGCCAAGGGATAACTCAGCAATAGCTCAAATGAAGGAGACATTTTATTTCAGTTCAGTCGCTCAGTCGTGTCCGACTCTTTGCGACCTCATGAATTGCAGCACGCCAGGCCTCCCTGTTCATCACCATCTCCCAGAATTCACTCAGACTCACGTCCATCGAGTCCATGATGCCATCCAGCCATCTCATCCTCAGTCATCCCCTTCTCCTCCTGCCCCCAATCCCTCCCAGCATCAGAGTCTTTTCCAATGAGTCAACTCTTCTCATGAGGTGGCCAAAGTACTGGAGTTTCAGCTTTAGCATCATTCCCTCCAAAGAAATCCCAGGGCTGATCTCCTTCAGAATGGACTGGTTGGATCTCCATTTAAAGACATTTTATTTAGGACAGTAGAAGAAATCATTTTGAGTTTTTAAGATGGACTTTATAAATTTCTAACCAGGGTATCCATATGTCTACCTTTGGCTCCCTGTCCTTTGATTTCTCTTGTTCCATTTGGATAGGTGATTGTGATTGTTTCTAATTTCTAATGCAAGGATTTGGGGGACGTGTTTGCAGTAGCTGTATTATTTCTCTTCTGTGAAGCCAGACCCTTCCTAAGTGTTTCCAGCGTCTTCCTTTGTCTTCATATCAAGGACTTGCTATTTCTTCCATGCCTACATTTTCAACTCCTCACCTTCCTTGTAGATTATTTCTATCACCATTAACATGCTCTGAGACCTCCCTTCTTTAAAAAACAAACAAACAAAGAATATCCCTTAACTACCAACTGTATCTTAATTGCAGCTCTGATTCTCAGTGTTGTGTTCAGAGCTAAAGTTCCCAAAAGTGTTAGCCAGATAAATTGTTTCTAGCGTGTTTCCCTCCTGGGCATTTTAACCTGTTCTGATCTGGTCTCACTCTACCCATTCACTGAAACTGCTTTCTTAAATCTTGCCCATATCTCCTTGATGCCAGATTCATTAGATATTTTCTGACCTTATTCAGTCTTTCAAATGTGTTTTAAACTACTCAGTATTTCCTCCTTCTTGAAATGCTCTCCTGTTGTGACAGCTTTCTTAATGTTTCTCTTCAATATTTCACTGGGTAGTCCTTCCATTGTTCTCTCCCTGATTTCTACGTATTTGTTGGGCTTGTTAGTACTGGACTACACTCTGCCTACTGTCTTTGGGAGAACTACTCCAATCCTTTGGTTTTCAATATCATGTCTGGGTTGATGGAGTTCCATTTGATATGCCCATTGAATGTGTCAGAGTCAACTCAAATATAATACATTACTAACTAAACTCTATTGCCATCACCATAAAAAACTGTATTTTTCAATTGTTTTGTATCTCAGAAAATGAGATGACTATTGGTCCAACTCCCCAAAATGAGAAAACAAGGGGTCATAATGATGCTTCTCTCAGATACTCCCCACACTTAACCCATTTGCCAGCCCTATCAATTTTATTTATAAAATATATTTCGAATCATGCATTTATCTCCATTTCTGTTGCCAGTGCCCTAGACCGAGACACCACGATCCCTTGCTTTTGACCGCTGCAGTAACTTCTCCAGGATTCTTTAATTTCCCCCATCGATCCACCATGATATAGAGAGTGATCTTTTAAAGTGAACGTTGGATTATATAATTTTCCAGCTTAAAACTCGGCAGTGATTTCCATGTCATTTAGAGGAAAACCTCATACCAACCTTGGCTTGAAGTCAAAAGTCCTTCATAGGCTGGGCCAGCCACCCTCTGTCAGCCCATCCGTCTGCCACATGGATTTCAGTTCTTGAGGCACACATCGAGATATTCTTCACCTTCTGATATCTGTGTGTTTTGTCACGGTCCTGGAGATCTCTATTCATGACCAGCTGTTTCTTACAGTTAGAGCCCCTCAGAGGTCTTTGTTGATTTCCACCTCTAAATAGGTCGCACATTGTTCTTTATCAAAGCATCTTGTTCTGCCCTTCAGAGCACTTTGTGTGCCATAATTATTTACAGGTGTTACTCATTTGCTTGCCTGTTGCCATCCTCCTGTTGTGTAAGCTTTGGGAGATGACTCGTGAAATTTGTTCCAAACTCGTTGTGCTAGGCAGGATGCAGAAGATGTGATCAGTGAATATCTTTTGACCAAATGAATTTATAGAGGAGTAAAAGTGTTAGTTGCTTAGTTGTGTCTGACTCTTTGCGACCCCATGGTCTCTGCATGGAATTCTCCAGGAAAGAACACTGGAGTGGGTTGCCATTCTCTTCTTCAAGGGAGCTTCCTGACCTAGGGATCAAACCTGGGTCTCCTGCATCACAGGCAAATTCTTTACCAATGAGCCACCTGGGAAGCCCATGAAAGGGTTAATTTCCCCCCAAATCTCTAAGAACTCTTATTCTGAGAGTACAATTTGGAAATGATTCTTATGTCACATGCTATGTGCTGTACTTAGTCACTCAGTCATGTCTCACTCTTTTCAACCCCATGGACTGTGGCCCACCAGGCTCCCCTGTCCATGGGATTCTCCACGCAAGAATACTTGAGTGGGTTGCCATGCCTGCCTCCAAGGCATCTTCTCAACCCAGGGGTCGAATCCAGGTCTCCCACACTGCAGGCAGATTCTTTACTGTCTGAGCCACCAGGGATGCATGACCCATGGGGATTCTTAATTAAGAGACCTTAGATAGTTTCTGAGGTGAAGTCACTCAGTCGTGTCCGACTCTTTGCGACCCTGTGGACTGTAACCTACTAGGCTTCTCTGTCCATGGGATTCTCCAGGCAAGAATACTGGAGTGGATTGCCATTTCCTTCTCCAGGGGATCTTCCCGACCCAGGGATCGAACCCGGGTCTCCTGCATTGGAGGCAGACGCTTTAACCTCTGAGCCACCAGGGAAGTCCCTTTAGATAGTTTACTTCATGTAAATGAAAGAAACAGTCACTTTAGAATTAGTCTGACTTGTGTTCAAAGGCCATCTCTGCTTCTTTTTCCCTCAGTGGTGTCTCTAGGGCTGGGACCTGGAGCGGGGTTGTTAATACACTGTCTCCTAGGCTTTGTAGGGTGCTTGATACCTGAAGCTTTTTTAACGAATGTTGGTTTGACTCCTGTAAGTTGAAACATTCTAGATGGACTCAGTTTCCTTAGACATAAGCAGCTTGGATTGGTCTATAATTTCTAAGATACTTTAAAAAACTCTATGCGTAATGCTTTGCCAACCAAGGTCTGTCTACTCAAAGCTATGGTTTTTCCCGTAGTCATGTATGAATGTGAGAGTTGGATTATAAAGAAAGCTGAGCACCAAAGAACTGATGCTTTTGGATTGTGGTGTCAGAGAAGACTCTTGAGAGTCACTTGGACTGCAAGGGGACCCAACCAATCCATCCTAAAGGAAATCAGTCCTGAATGTTCATTGGAAGGATTGATGCTGAAGCTGAAACTCCGATACTTAGGCCACCTGATGCGAAGAACTGACTCATTGGAAAAGACCCTGATGCTGGGGAAGATTGAAGGCAGGAGGAGAAGGGGACAACAGAGGATGAGATGGTTGGATGGCATCCCCACCTTATTGGACATGAGTTTGAGTAAACTCTGGGAGTCGGCAATGGACAGGGAGGCCTGGCATGCTGCAGTCTATGGGGTTGCAAAGAGTTGGACACAACTGAGTGACTGAACTGAACTAAATGTTATGAATTGAACTGGCTGCTTTGGACAGTAATTGAGCAATTGTGTTATGCATTTTTGCTAACCAAACTGAAAATAATCCCTGAAATAATGGATCACCAAGATTTTAACACCCATAAATAATAACCCTATTCTTACCCAGTACTTGACAGTGGTATATGAATAATTCAGATTATTGATGAACAATAAAAAGATGTTATAGTATTAGAAGCCTTGCTCTGCTATCTTAACAGCATGTATCAACACTCACATTTGCAGTGTGAGGCTTCTGAGTCTAATTTCAGTTCAATAATTTAGGAGAAACGAATAATAGTCAAAAGGAAATAGTATGAAAAATTTAAGTGCTTGGGGAAGATGGATGATAAAACAGCAGTGATTCTCTAGAAGTGTTCTTTTTCCCCTAACTGATAAAAAACAATAGATGATCCTCCAAAATGGTAGCTATGTGATTTGTCAAGGAAATTAGGTTGAGAATTTCATTCAATTCAACACACATTTATTGGTTTTCACTTTGTTCAAGCTATGTTTAAGCAGCAATAGAAAAAAATTTATATCAGATCTAAGAAGGCCTCTAAATAGATGTATACTTGACATCTCAAATCAGAGTCACAGAGACAGTTACTCAGTTTCTACAGTGGTGATTTGTATGAATTATTTTATCTGTGTTTCAATTGCCTACCTGTTTCCTAGGAAGGGTGATATTAAAAATATTCAACAACTTGCAGAGTCATAAGTATTTAAATAAGCAATTTAAAAATGCTCTCTTTTATTCCCTAAATAAACTAAACTACATGGTATTATAAATCTGTTTACCAAACAATATATGTCGCTGCACAAATGATTCATCGTCAGTCTCATAGTTTCTCAATAATTGTTGATTTGTGGAAATTACTGGTTTAATCTTTTGATTAGGGTTGTCACTCACTAAATAATCCCATGAGTCAACCATGATTTCTCATAGGTAATTGCATCAAATTCTTCCAGTGTTTCCCTCCTTCAATTCTTAAATGGAGAGTCATTAGGTGATTTATAATCTCAATAAGCAGAGTTTCTCTTAACGTCAGTGTTATTGTTCATTCTCCCCAGCTTCTGCTAAACTAACAGCAATTATAGTAAATTTTTCTATCTTTCATGATACCGCCTGACATTTTTATGTATTCAATATTTCCACTACTGACTGTCATTGAAATCATTTTTGAAAGAGCTTGAACTTGATATTTCAGAGTAGAGAAGAGGCCCTGCAACAGAGTCCTTGAGGATACTGGCTCTTTTGCCAGCCTGCTTGGGTTTGAATCCTTGCTCAGGCCTTGACATTTGAAGTCACCACTCTATACCTTAGTTTCATCATCTGTAAAATGAGGATGATGATGATAATTCAAGTCAAACCTTTTGATAAGCTGCCCTACAATGATGTGATTTGGGATAGAGTACAATTAGCAGTTGGCCCCCGTCCTCCCAGGCAGTGGGCTAAAGTGCTTCTCACATAACTGGGCGGAAAAGCTGGAGCAGTCTGCCTCATCTATGAGGTGAAGGGTCTGGTACCTTCATCCCAGTAGAGTTTCTGCACTGACCTGGAGGTATGGACAGTAAGCAGGTTCCTGGACTTGCAGCCATAGGCCCCTGAATTGTTTATATTGATACCTGGACAGACAGCTACCATCTGTGGGGCATAGCCCAGTTTTCTGACTTTGTGGTGGAACCCAGTGGCATTGTCCAGGCAACATGGTTTATTTTCAGAAGAGAGCTCCAGAATCTTAGAGACCTGTTATGCCCAGAATTAGCATTCTAATTTCTTAATAATGAGGAGGTAGAAACGGTATGCAGTGTTGAGGGCATGGGGGGTGCTATGGTAGCTATGGAGGAGCCAGAGGGATCGTAGACGCACCGAACTGCAATTTATCAATCAGTATAGACATATTTCAATGTATTTACCAACTCAGGGTTTTACTAGTAGTTATCAACTCTATAGCACCTCTATTCATGAAAATTCTCATGAAAATTAAAATTATTATTATATGTAAGGCATTTTTAAATTAATTAGTTTAATTGGAGGATAATTATAGCATTGTGATGGTTTTTGCCATCCATCAACATGAATCAGCAATGGGTACACATATGTCCTCCCCTCCTGAATCCCCTTCCCACCTCCCTCCCCACCCCATCCCTTTGGGTTGTCCCAGAGCATTGGCTTTGAGTGCCCTGCTTCATGTATCAAACTTTCACTGGTCATCATTTACATATGTTAATATACATGTTTCAGTGCTATTCTCTCAAATCATCCCACCTTCTCCCACCGTTCGCCTTCTCCCACAAGAGTCCAAAAGTCTGTTCTTTACATCTGTGTCTCTTTTACTGTTTTGCATATAAGAGCATCATTACCATCTTCCTAAATTCCATATATATGTGTTAATATACTCTATTGGTGTTTCTCTTTCTGGCTTACTTCACTCTGTGTAATAGACTCCAGTTTCATCCATCTCATAAGAACTGTCTCAAATGTGTTCCTTTTTGTAGCTGAGTAATATTCCATTGTGCATATGTACTGCAACTTCCTTATCCTTTGTCTGCCAATGGACATCTAGGTTGCTTCCATGCCTAGCTATTGTAAACAGTGCTACAATGAACATTGGGGTACATGTGTCTCTTTCAATTCTGGTTTCTTTGGTGTGTATGCCCAGCAATGGCATTGCTGGGTCATATGGAGAAGGCAATGGCACCCCACTCCAGTACTTTTGCCTGGAAAATCCCATGGATGGAGGAGCCTGGTGGGCTGCAGTCCATGGGGTCGCTAGAGTCGGGAACGACTGAGCGACTTCACTTTCACTTTTCACTTTCATGCATTGGAGAAGGAAATGGCAACCCACTCCAGTGTTCTTGCCTGGAGAATCCCCGGGACGGGGGAGCCCAGTGGGCTGCCGTCTATGGGGTCGCACACAGTCGGACACGACTGAAGCGACTTAGCAGCAGCAGCAGCAGCAGCATGGCAGTTCTATTTCCAGTTTTTTAAGGAATCTCCACACTGTTCTCCATAGTGACAACAGTTTGCATTCCCACCAACAGTATAAGAGGGTTCTCTTTTCTCCACACCCTCTCCAGCATTTATTGTTTGTAGACTTTTTGATGGCGGCTATTCTGACTGCCGTGAGATGGTACTGATTGTGATTTTGATTTGCATTTCTCTGATAATGAGAGACGTTGAGTATCTTTTCACGTGTTTATTAGCCATCGGTATGTCTTCTTTGGAGAAATGTCTGTTTAGCTCTTTGGCCCACTTTTTGATTGGGTTGTTCGTTTTTCTGGTGTTGAGCTGCGTGAGCTGCTTATGTATTTTGGAGATTAATTCTTTGTTGGTTGTTTCAATTGCTATTATTTTCTCCCATTCTAAAGACTGCCTTTCACCTTGTTTATTGTTTCCTTCATTGTGCAAAAGCTTTTAAGGTTAATTAGGCCCCATTTGTTTATTTTGTTTTTGTTTCCATTACGCTGAGAGGTGGGTCCTGGACGATCTTGCTGTGATTTATGTCAGAGAGTGTTCTGCCTATGTTTTCCTCTAAGAATTTTATAGTTTTCTGGTCTTACATTTAGATCTTAAATCCATTTTGAGCTTATTTTTGTGTATGGTATTAGATATGTAAGGCATTTTAAAAAGTGCCTGACACAGAGATAGTACTCAAGAAATGTTAACTATTATTATTAGCTTCTTTCTGAGAACACTGTAAGAGCTGTGTCCTTATTTTATTAAACTGCCACAGTAGAAAAAGCAAGACAAAAACTAGACTAATTAGTAGGACCATTATACTTCTTTATATCTTATTATAGTTAAAAGACCATTATTCCTCCAGGATCTTTGTTAAGTTTTAATTTAAATTGGTTTGACATAATGAAGAGAAATAGAGGTGACAATTTGGAATTGATAATGCTAATGCTTGTTAGAGGTATCTTTGTCACTCTGAATTTCATGTCTTGACATAACACTTTTTTTTCTCGACGCTGATCTGTTTTCTATGTCCCTCCTTACTTAGAACAATGCCTGGATAGTAGGCATTTGGTAAGTATTTGCAAAGTTGACTGTATATTAGAGGGCCTATTTTAAAGGGAAAATATAGACTGTGGCCTGACAATACAAATGTTAATTTCAAGTAAAGTATGTGTTCTTAGAAAAGGATAGGAGAAAAACATCAACAAGTATTTTGGGTGAATTGGCCTAAGAGAGATGAACTGTGTGTAGGTTACTGGTTTACCTGTAGCATTAGGCCTGAAGACCACTTTCTCTCTTACAAAGCATCCCAACAGCTGGGTGACGTGTGCTTCTTGACTGATTATCTATTTGGGGGGAAAAGGGCCTTCCATCTTTCCTACAGCACAAGCCAAGGATGGGGGCTTCCCAGGTGGTGCAGTGGTGAAGAATTCACCTGCCAGGGCAGGAGATGCGGGAGACATGGGTTGGATCCCTGTGTCGAGAAGCTCCCCTGGAGAAGGAAATGGCAACCCATTCCAGTATTCTTGCCTGGAGAATCCCGTGGACAGAGGAGCCTGGTGGGCTACAGCCCATGGGGTCACAAAAGAATTGGATACAACTAAGCGACTAAGCACACACACAAACAAGCCCAGGATAGACCTTGGAAACTGATCGCATTCAGAATACCTAAGGACAACCCTATTACAGAATTTCACGCTATGCCCATGTCTCTTGTCTTTGTCATCGGTTTTCTTCAGCGTTTCTCTTCCTTTACTTTTGCTAGTTAAAAAACAAACAAACAAACTCTCAAATCATGAGATCTGTTTCTTTCTGAGAATTTGATTTCTTTAAAATTCTTCCTAACACAAATGTTGAGTATGATGCTTGCCTGGCACTTATAAAGCATTAAGTACACATTTGTTTTCTAAAATGGATGTCTTTGTCCTTCTCTCCTTCACCTCCTTTCTTTAAGAGTATTTCTTACCTGCCTCAGTTACCTCTCAGCCCAAGGTCACAAACCTAAACCATGTTTTTACTAAGAAGAAAGCAGAGTACCAGGAATTCATTACAGGCCTTTGTCTCCAGGAAGCTGCAGAGAGAAGGCATGACTAATGGTTTCTGCAAACATGAAAGATCACCAAAGATGGAGCCTTAGCTTAGTTTTCCCGAGTGATTCGTGTTTATTGTTAAACAAATCACACAGGCACAGACTTGGTTTTGTACTAAGATGGGCTTAAATGATTGTTCATGGAAATCTCTACTCTTAAAACACTTAAAAAAAAAAGAATCCTGGAGTGTGCAGATTGAAACGTATTCGTTTACTTTTGTTTTCCCACAGAACTTTGTGCGTCACCACTGGGTGCACAGACGTCGGCAGGAAGGAAAGTGTAAGCAGTGTGGTAAGGTAAGGCGTTGCCCTGCACGGCCGTGATCACAGGAGGGTGCCCAGGCCTTGGCAAGCACCTGAGGTCGATGAGTCCCATCTCCTGAATCCAGGGCTCAGTACGTCACTTCCCTTCCAAAGGCCTCCTTCCTTTAGGCCTCCTTCCCTTAAGATGGGCTTCCCTGGTGGCTCAGATGGTAACGTGTCTGCCTGCAATGCGTGATACTCGGGTTCAATCCCTGGGGTAGGAAGATCCCCTGGAGAAGGAAATGGCAACCCACTCCAGTACCCTTCCCTGGAAAATCCCATGGACAGAGGAGCCTGGTAGGCTACAGTCCATGGGGTCCCAAAAAGTTGAACACAACTGAGCGACTTCATTTTTTTTTTTTCCCCTTTCAGAGGTCTTCTTTTTGTTCTCGAACTCCCTCAAGAGGCAGTGGTCTTCACAGCAGGGATTGGCGTGCTTTGAGTGCTAATCCCTGGTTCAGTCCAGTTCAGTCGCTCAGTCATGTCCGACTCTTTGTGACCCCATGAATCGCAGCACACCAGGCCTCCCTGTTCATCACCATCTCCCGGAGTTTACCCAGACTCACATCCATCAAGTCCGTGATGCCATCCAGCCATCTCATCCTCGGTCGTCCCCTTCTCCTCCTGCCCCCAATCCCTCCCAGCATCAGAGTCTTTTCCAATGAGTCAACTCTTCGCATGAGGTGGCCAAAGTACTGGAGTTTCAGCTTTAGCATCATTCCTTCCAAAGAAATCCCAGGGCTGATCTCCTTTAGAATGGACTGGTTGGATCTCCTTGCAGTCCAAGGGACTCTCAAGAGTCTTCTCCAACACCACAGTTCAAAAGCATCCATTCTTCGGCACTCAGCCTTCTTCACAGTCCAACTCTCACATCCATACATGACCACATATGAAGGGATTTTTATTTCACTGTTGACAATTAAGAAAAGGAGACTTCCTCTCTTGTTTAAACTCCCTCCTGAGGATTGCGGGTACATCACACACTTCTTCAGACAACACAGAAAATCAGCAGGTGGCTGAGTGATGCGGCTTGTGTTGATATGTTGGGGTTGAGCAGAACTGGGTAGAAGGGCAACATGGAAGCAAGAAGTGTGTTGCTCTCCTGGGATATCACCCCCTTCCTAGAAAGAGACGCCCTTCTCATATGTGGCCATTTATGTTCACTCCTTGAGTGTCATGAGCTGTGAGCCCCTCAGGGTGCAGGGCCACGTGTAAGAGTGAGGCAGAGCTCTTGAAAGCTGCATGCTCTTTAGACTGCCTGATATTGACCCTAACGGATTTGGGTTATGACTTTTTTCAACGTATAAAGATCTACTTTAGGAATGGAAGGATACTCTGAGAAAGTTAATCCGGTGGTAAATCCTACTACAAAGATTTTTTTAAAAATCACATCAACATAAGCTGGTCATTTGATATTTCCAATTTTCCTGACATGATCTCTAGTCTTTCCCCTTCTGTTGTTTTCTTCTAATTTTATGCACTGTTCATTGAAGAAGGCCTTTTTGTCTCTCCTTGCTATTCTTTGGAACTCTGCGTTTAGATGGATATACCTTTCACTTTCTCTCTTGCATTTCGCTTCTCTTCTTTCTTCAGCTGTTTGTGAAATCTCCTCAGATGACCACTTTGCCCTTTTGCTTTTCTTTGGGATGGTTTTGTCCACTGCCTTCTGTACAGTATTGCAGACCTCCATCCATAGTTCTTCAGGCACACAGTTTACTAGCTCTAATTCCTCAAATGTATTCATTACCTCTTGGAGAAGGCGATGGCATCCCACTCCAGTACTCTTGCCTGGAAAATCCCATGAGCGGAGGAGCCTGGTGGGCTGCAGTCCATGGGGTCGCTAAGAGTCGGACATGACTGAGCGACTTCACTTTCACTTTTCACTTTCATGCATTGGAGAAGGAAATGGCAACCCACTCCAGTGTTCTTGCCTGGAGAATCCCAGGGACGGCGGAGCCTGGTGGGCTGCCATCTATGGGGTTGCACAGAGTTGGACACGACTGAAGTGACTTAGCATCAACAGCAGTAGCAATGTTCATAACCTCTACTACAGTTTCCTAGGGGATTTGATTTCAGTTGTGTGTGGCTGTCCTAGTGGTTTCCCCCCTTTTCTTTAGTTTAAGCCTGAATTTTGCTATGAAAAGCTGGTGATCAGAGCCACAGTCAGTTCCAGGTCTTCTTTTTGCCAATTGTATACAGCTTCTCCATCTTCAGCTACAGGGAGTGTAATGTTTTATTTCGGTGTTGACCATTTGGTGATGTCCATGTGTAAAGTCGTCTCTTGTTGAAAAAGGGTGTTTAGCTATGACCAGTGCGTTCTCGTGGCAGAATTCAGTTAGCCTTTGCCCTGCTTCATTTTGTTTTGAAGATTTCACCCGAAGATAGGCACAATAAAGGACAGAAATGGTAGAGACCTGGCAGATGCTGAAGGGATCAAGAGGAGAAGGTAAGAATACAGTGAAGAATTGTACAAAAAAGATCTTAATGAACTGGATTGCTACAACTGAGTGGTCAGTCACCCTCAGAAAGACATTCTGGAGTGTGAAGTCAAGTGGGCCTTAGGAAGCACTGCTGTTAATAAAATTAGTGGATACGATGAAGTTCCGGTAGAACTGTTCAAAACCCTAAAGGAGGATGCCATCAAGGTGTTGAATTCAATATGTCAGCAAATCTGGAAGACTCAGCAGTGGCCGTGGACTGGAAAAGGTCACTCCTCATCCCAATTGCCAAGAAGGGTAGTACTAAAGAATGTGCTAACCACTGGACAGTTGCACTCATTTCCCATGCTAATAGTTCAGTTCATCCATTCAGTTGTGTCTGACTCTTTGCAACCCCGTGGACTGCAGCACACCAGCCCTCCCTGTCCATCACCAACTCCCGGAGCTTGCTCAAACTCATGTCCATTGAGTCGGTGATGCCATCCAACCATCTCATCCTCTGTCATCCCCTTCTCCTTCTGCTCTCAATCTTTCCCAGCATCAGAGTCTCTTCCAATGAGTCAACTCTTCGCATGAGGTGGCCCAAGTACTGGAGTTTCAGCTTTAGGATCATTCCTTCCAAAGAAATCCCAGGGTTGATCTTCAGAATGGACTGGTTGGATCTCCTTGCAGTCCAAGGGACTCTCAAGAGTCTTCTCCAACACCACAGTTCAGAAGCATCAATTCTTCGGTGTTCAGCTTTCTTTATAATCCAGCTCTCACATCCTTACATGACTACTGGAAAAACCATAGCTTTTGACTACCTTTGTTGCAAAGTAATGTCTCTGCTTTTTAATATATTGTCTACGTTGATCATAGCTTTTCTTCCAAAGAGGAAGCATCTTTTAATTTCATGGCTGCTGTCACCATCTGCAGTGATTTTGGAGCCCCCCCCCAAATAAAGTCTGACACTGTTTCCATTGTTTCCCATCTATTTGCCATGAAGTGATGGGATAGGATGCTATGATCTTAGTTTTCTGAATGTTGAGTTTTAAGCCAACTTTTTCACTTTCTTCTTTCACTTTCATCAAGAAGTTCTTTAGGTCTTCTTCACTGTCTGCCATAAGGGTGGTGTCATCTGCGTATCTGAGGTTATTGATATTTCTCCCAGCAATCTTGATTCCAGCTTGTGCTTCTTCCAACCCAGCTTTTTGCATGATGTACTCTGCATATAAGTTAAAATAACCAGGGTGACAATATACAGCCTTGATGTACTCCTTTTCCTATTTGGAACCAGTCCTTTGTTCCATGTCCGGTTCTAACTGTTGCTTCTTGACCTGCATACAGATTTCTCAGGAGGCAGATCAGGTGGTCTGGTATTCCCATCTCTTTAAGCTTTTTCCACAGTTTGTTGTGATCCACAGAGTCAAAGGCTTTGGTGTAGTCAATAAAGCCAAAGTAGATGTTTTTCTGGAACTCTCTTGCTTTTTTGATGATCCACTGGATGTTGGCAGTTTGATCTCTGGTTCTTTTGCCTTTTCTAAATCCAAATGGAACATCTGGAAGTCCACAGTTCACACACTGTTGAAGCCTGGCTTGGAGAATTTTGAGCATTACTTTGCTAGCATGTGAGATGAGTGCAATTGTGCGGTAGTTTGAGCATTCTTTGGCATTGCCTTTCTTTGGGATTGGAATGAAAACTGACCTTTTGCAGTCCTGTGGCCACTGCTGAGTTTTCCAAATTTGCTTTCATATTGAGTACAACACTTTCACAGCATCATCTTTTAGGATTTGAAATAGCTCAACTGGAATTCCATCACCTCCACTAGCTTTGTTTGTAGTGATACTTCCTAAGGCCCACTTGACTTTGCATTCCAGGATATCTGGCTCTAGGTGAGTGATCACACCATCATGGTTATCTGGGTCATGAAGATCTTTTTTGTATAGTTCTTCTGTGTATTCTTGCCACTTTTTCTTAATATCTTTTGCTTTAGTTAGGTCCATGCCATTTCTGTCCCTTATTGTGCCAGTCTTTGCATGGAACGTTTCCTTGGTATCTCAGATTTTCTTGAAGAGATCTCTCGTCTTTCCAATTCTATTGTTTCCCTCTATTTCTTTGCTAGTAAGGTCATGCTTAAAATCTTGCATGCTAGGCTCCAGCATTATGTGAACCAAGAACTTCCAGATGTCCAGGCTGGGTTTAGGAAAGGAAGAGGAACCAGATATCAAATTGCCAACATTTTACTGGATTATAGAGAAAGCAGGGGAGTTCCAGAAAATCATCTATCTCTGTTTCATTGACTCCACTAAAGCTTTTGACTGTGTGGATCATGACAAACTGTGGAAAGCTCTTAGAGAGTTGGGAATACCAGACCACCTTACTTGTCTCCTGAGAAGCCTGTAGGTGGTTCAAGAAGCAGGAATTAGATCCCTGTATGGAACAACTGATTGCTTCAAGATTGAGAAAGGAGTATGACAGGGCAGTCTGCTGTCACCCTGTTTGTTTAATCTATATGCTGAGCACATCATGAGAAATGCTGGGCTGGATGAGTTGCAAGCTGGAATCAAAATAGGCGGGAGAAACATCAACAACCTCAGATATGCATGGCAGAAAGCAAAGCAGAACTAAAGAGCCTCTTGATGAGGGTGAAGGAGGAGTGTGAAAGAGCTGGTTTAAAACTAAATATTAAACAAAACTAAGATCATGGCATCAGACCCCATTACTTCATGGAAATAGAAGAGGAAAAGGTGATGTAGTGACAGATTTCCTCTTCTTGGGCTCTAAAATCACTGTGGATGATAGCTTCAACCATGAAATCAGAAGATGATTGCTTCTTGGCAGGAAAGCTATGACAAAGCTAGACAGTGTGTTGAAAAGCAGAGACATTACTCTGCGGAAAAAGTCCCTATAGTCAAGGCTATGGTCTTGCCACTAGTCATGTATGATTCTGAGGGCTTAAAGAAGGCAAGCACCAAAGAATTGGTGCCTTTGAATTGTGGTGTTGGAGAAGACTCCTGAGAGTCCCTTGGTTGCAAGGAGATCAAACCAGTCTGTCTTCAATTCAGTTCAGTTGCTCAGTCGTGTCCTACTCTTTGCAACCCCATGAATTTCAGCACTCCAGGCCTCCCTGTCCATCACCAACTCCTGGAGTTCACTCATCTCCGAGAGATGGTGATGAACAGGGAGGCCTGGCGTGCTGCGATTCATGGGGTCGCAAAGAGTCGGACACGACTGAGCGACTGAACTGAACTGAATGTGAACAGCCAACTCTTTGGAAAAGTCCCTGGTGCTGGGAAAGATTGAGAGCAGAAGGAGAAGAGGGTGTCAGTGGATGAGATGGTTTGATTGCATCACTGATGCAATGGACGTGAACTTGGGCAAACTTTGAGAGATGGTGAAAGACAGGGAGGCCTGGCATGCTGCAGTCCATGGGGTCTCAAAGAGCTGGACACGACTGAGCGACTGATCAACAACAACAAGCTGGTCTCAATAAAGGAAGTTTTGATTTGGTAGAGTGGAAGATAATTTGGGAAATTATAGTCCTCATCAACTCATTTCTATGTGTATGTATTCATGTGACTCCTTTGGGTCAAGCACTGGGGTGAGCTGACAAGTATGCATTTTTGACAATAGAGGGAGGCCAGCTAAATTGTGTGGAGGGTGAGTGAGACAGGGAAAAAAGTTTGATTTATTTTGTTGTTTGCTCAGTGCCTGGAAAGAAAGTATGCAGCAGCCATTGGTCACCAAGCTCTTCTTTGGAAGGCTACATTCTTTAGCCTCAAGGGTATGCCCCTCCCTCCATTATAACTAGTAATATCTCCTCCAATTCAACACAGTGACTTCCAGCTGGTTCATTTCTAGCCTGGAATCTTTCCCAGCTAGAAAATAGATTAAAAGCAGACAAAATAGATTAAAAGGGGGAGGAGGAAAAAAGTGGGGAGAGGGAGAGGTAAAAATAGAAGGAGGAGGGAGGGGGAGTTGAAAGATGTTTACCAGCCCTTTTCCACAACTGGAAACAAAAAGAGGTCAGCCCTTTGCCCTCACATGACCCTCCTTCATTGGGTCCATCTTCTTCCCTCGCTAGTGTTGCCCTGGTGGTAGTGGATTAGTCACTAAGTCATATCTGACTCTTTGCAGCCTCATAGACTGTAGGCCACCAGGCTCTTCTGTCCATGGGATTTCCCAGGCAAGAATACTGGAGTGGGTTGCCATTTCCTACTCCAGGGGATCTTCCCGACCCAGGGACTGAATCTTTGTCTCCTGCATTGCAGGCGAATTCTTTACTGACGGAGCCACCAGGAAAGGCCTGGTGTTGCACTCAGGCTTACGAATTTTCTCTTACTTAGTGAAGTATAGACTGTCTACACCTTTTCCATAAGAATGTGCACATGTGTATGCATAAGAGAGAAAGAACAGGTAGGCACAGCCAGTTTTAAGGTCGGAGATGTGAACAGTAGGAAGGATTTGGAAAAACTGCCTTCACTGGACAGCCTAGTAGCTGGCGCCCCCTCAGCAGTTCAAGCCATAATAGATTTAGAGAAATTTTATTAAAAGAAAATCAATAAGCATTGTATATCTTGTGACAAATATTCCCTAGCGTCATGTACACGCCCCTTTCTGGCCCTGCCTTCTGTTGGCATGGTCAACCGCAGAGGAAGAACTGGACAGCCCGCAGTCTGAGTTGCTGTGACCGTGTCTCTCTTCCCGGCCAGCGTCCCCAGGCAGCCATCTAGGAGTGCTCACAGGGCGCTTCTCATCACGGCTGTTGGTGGGGAAGTCTGTGGTCCCAGCTCTTCACGTAACGTTCCTATAATACTGTTCTGTTATATTCATCTCCTGTGTTTATAATGCAGCTGCTTATGAATTCTCACAGGCTCAAGCCACTGTGGCATGGGGTGGTCTTAAATCTGTCTCCTTGCTGGATAATAAATAACCCTTCTTTGGAGCCTGGTTTATCCCCTGGATTAGAAGAAACCTAGTGACTCTCTTTCCATTTGCAGACCAGGTGGTTGAAGTTTCATTTCAGATTTTTTATGCTATGCGTAGTTTTCATCAGTATGGTTGGCTGTACATTCTTACATATCCAGAGATTTCTAA
>SJYT01051662.1:95553-126678 GCA_006410635.1 Cephalophus harveyi | reverse complement strand
ATAGTTTATCCATTGGGATGGCTAATATATTCACTTACCAAAACCAAATTTTTAAACTGATGGTTTAAAAACATTTGGGCTTATTAGTAAGTGTGTATAGCTAAGAGTGTTTGTAGTTTCACTTTCTGCTTTTTACAAAATTAACAGTAAATATTTGGACTAATTTTCTTGCAATCCTTGAATGTGTCTGAGTGTGTGTGGCATATAATGAATAGCAAATGAGGCTACTTGTGATTCAGTTGCTTTACCACTCACTCACCACCAGGCTGCATGTTTATGATCACTGCGTAGAGTTACATTGTTTTCATTCATAATTCTACGTTGTATAAGAGTTAGGGTCCAGGCTTCCCTGGTAGCTCACACAGTGGAGAATCTGTCTGAAATGCAGGAGACCTGGTTTCATTTCCTTGGTTGGGATGATCCCCTGGAAAAGGGAATGTCTACCCACTCCAGTATTTGCGTGGAAAATCCCATGGATAGAGGAGCATGGTGGGCTACTGTCCAGGGGGTTACAAAGAGTCAAACACGACTAAGCGATTAACACTTTCACTTTCTTTTAGGGTCCAGGAAGGAAAGAGATCTCACACTCAAATTATGTAATTTGATGTGTTTAATAGAGAGAATCTTTAAAATGCATGAGCAGAAGAAACCACAGGAGAGTATAGAACTCTGTTCATCTGCCCCTGGAGTGCCATGGCAACCCTGATTTGCCTATTTCTCTATGATTTTGATTCCTTCTTCCTCTGTCACAGCAATTCTGGCATTGCTCCTTCACTGAACACTCATTTTTCATTCAGGTTTTCAGACACCATTCTAGTGTTGATTTTAGGATTCTAGTGTTAATGCTATAGCCTGGGGGTCCTGATAATGTGTTAAATTCTTTGTTGTAGAATGCTCCCACACTGAGAAACTCTCTTTTATTCAACATTAAGTCCTGCCCCCGTTTGTCCTGCACCCCCAGGACCCAGTCCCATGCACACTTTCCTTTTCCTGTTGGTATATATTGGTTAGGTCCTACAGCTAGATTTTTCGAGATGTATTCCTTTTTCTCTCTGAGCAGCCTCTGCACATTCCAGACTGGGTGTATTGGTGTGAAAAGATTATTAGGTCATCTTAGATACTAGCAAGAAGAGTCGATTGAGTAGATCTAACACTAGAATGGCATTTGAGACTTGAACAGCAGCAACAGCAACAAATCTATCCTCCAATTAAAAAGTTTTCTCAAGAATGACATGATGGTTACATATCCTGACTGCGCAGAGAGAGAACAGTGGATATCTATGTTTCAAACCCTTCTAGATACTGACCTATAGATCTCTCCTTTTGACTGATTCTAATTTGTATATTTTTGCTATAATAATACTATAATTATTAGTTAAAAAAAAAAAATCCGTTAAGTGAGGTAAAGATACCAGAATTGCTGTGATAGAGGAAGTAGAAATCAAAATCTCACAGAAGTAGGCCTGCTAGAGTTGCTATATCAGAGACAGCTGGAAAACCCATCAGTTTACTATTAAAATCCCAAAGTGAAGTCAAAGCTGTTTCTAGGTAGCAGAATCTTTTATTTCTCTAAAGCATGCATTACATGGTGGTATTCCTTTGTCATAAATTCATGAAACCAGAAGGAGCACAATCTAAATAATTTCGGCAGTTTTGTCAGTATCTTTCTCAGTTGTCTGGGAGCTGTTACCGAAAAAGTCTAATTTTGCACCAAAAGAAAGTGCAATTAGTTTCACCGGCAGAATAGCATTTTCCTCCATTAGTTAAGGCTGGAGACTATAGCCAGTTATGTCCTGGAATGTCATACTGTCAGCAAGATTATAGACTATAGGACTTCTCAGAATATATGTAATATTTGTAGTTGGTAACTGTGATAACATCAGTTCTGTCTTTTAAAAAACGTAGTTTCGGTTAAAAACAAATTTTCCAAAAAATGACCTGCTTGGTGAATATTATCAAGCTTCCCTTGTGGCTCAGCTGGTAAAGAATCTGTCTGCAGTGTGGGAGACCTGGTTTCAATCCCTGGGTTGGGAAGATTCCCTGGAGAATGGAAAGGCTACCCACTTCAGTATTCTGACCTGGAGAATTCCACAGACTGTAATAGTCCATGGGGTCACAAAGAGTCTGACATGACTAAGTGACTTTCACTTTGGTGAATGTTATCAACATTAAAGTTATAACTTTTATTGGGAAGGTTATCAGTTATGGGGCAGAGATGGACATTAATTTTTATGGAAGACCATCATTATTGTAATTGTAACTAGTTGTACCGTTAGATAAATATTTTCATAAAAGGAACTTCCCTGGTATTCTAGGACAAAGACATAAAATTAACAGTTAACGTTTTGTATGCAGTTTGGGCCATATTGAATAAATATCTGTATCAAGCATTTTTATCCTAGAATCAGAGGGTCATAAAAATATGAACACAGTTAAAATAGTTAACATGTAAACTGAAATGTAGATCTGTGCCCATTGTTATAGGCTTAATTTCAGTTATACTTTAATTACAAGGTTAAGCCTCCTACTTCCGTGAAATATCTGCATTGATGAAAATATTCTGGGCATCATGCCTTGGGTACTTCATATACTGTCACGGGTTTGTGGCAACAGGATTATGTTGAGCATCCTGTGCTCTAAATTCTGCTCCTCCCACCCTACCTCCACCACTAGTCCGGATACTCAATTTTTGACCTGTAGCTTGTATTAATAGCAAGGGCCTTTGGATAAATTAATAAGGCAGAAACTATCTGAGAATGAGGAGACTGGCTCTGATTAATAAATTGTAATTACAAAAAAAAAGACATAAAGGCTCTATCGAGGAATAATAAAATATCAGTCTTTGTACATGAATCAATGATTACCCTTGAATGAGAGTTTATTATGACCAATAAGGACATAAATTTTCAGAGCTCTTATTGCCACATAGTTAAACCCAGTGAACAAAAATTTCGATTTTTCAAAGATAATTCTAATAAAGTAACTGTAGATTCATATAATTTGCAGCACTGTCAGAAGTGAGAAAAATTGGTTACTGTAATTCAGTTTATAAAGCTATTATTTATTTTCACTCAGTTTTACTTCAGTTTATGTCTACATTTTGAAAATCTGGACTGTTTATGAAATGTGTGAATTAAAACCAGTAAAATCAGTATTGGAGGCTTTAGGATGCTCAAGTAAATTAGATGTTTTATGATTAAATAAACCCTGCTGCTGCTGCTGCTGCTGCTGCTGCTAAGTCGCTTCAATCACGTCCGATTCTGTGCGACCCCATAGACGGCAGCCCACCAGGCTCCTCTGTCCCTAGGATTCTCCAGGCAAGAATACTGGAGTGGGTTGCCATTTCCTTCTCCAATGCAGGAAAGTGAAAAGTAAAAGTGAAGTCGCTCAGTCGTGTCCAACTTTTCAAGACCCCATGGTACCATTTTTACACTGTGATAAAGCCAAGGAAAAGGCTTATTATAAAACTAGTCTAATATCCAGGGATTCGCATTGCCAGGCAAGGGTATACCTATTCATGGAAAATTGGGCTGAATAGTTTGTTGACGGGAAAAAGTCAACAATTTGCACTTATGAGGAAAAAGATCGGTTCATGAACACTTTGCTAATTACCTATTGAAGGTTAAGCTCTGTACAGGACAATTTGTAAGCCTGTAGATCATCAGTTAAATAGGTTCCATGTTTTATTAGTCAGAAGTTTTCAGTTAGGTTGGTGTGAGTTTGCCTGTGGGTCACTCAAAGGTCAAACGTCAGTTTTTCTTGGTTAGAAAAAAGTTTTCAATTAGGTCGGTTGGTGTGGGTCTATACCTGGGTCACTCAAAAGTCTCAGTTACTTAGCTTCAGCTGGTGAAACTCTGAAACGTCATCACTGGTTGTCAGCTTCCGCTGGTCAAAAGCAGTTGCATGGGAACGGCACAGCCAGTTTGAGATCTGCTCCGGTGGGAAAAATTTCCTTCTCTGTTGTGAGTATCAAATCGCTATAGTACTTCTATCCCACTGGATAAGTTTACAAGAGTGCTATAATAGTTTCATTTTAAATTTTTAATTAAAGCATGGTAAATTTTCAATTTTGTTTTTCTAGTAATAATGAACTTTGCATCTAATTAAACTTAGGATGAACATTTTATTAGATATTAAACATAATATGTGTAAAAAAGGATATACAGTTTTTAAAAATGAAAGGAAATATTTGAGCAAAAATGAAGTACTCTGTGTTAAGATGGATATTGATTTAGCCTGAAATAATTCCCTTGGGTTTGCTTTTGTAATACTTTGTGAGTTTTGAATATGCAAATGGACATGGTGAGGTTTATTTTGCTGTCAGTGGTTAAAGTTTTAGAGGCAAGAGCAGTATCTCTTGGGTTGAATCAAATCATACAGAGACTGGGACTACAGTCAGGAAATTCCCTCACCCAAATCTCTATTAAATACATAAACAATAAAAAAGTTTGTTTCAAGTAAAGCTTCCTTTCCTGGTTTCAGCCAAGGCTATAAAACTGAGTGCTATTTGATGTATGCCCTTGGGTGCACAAGAAAAAGAGGCCACAAAGCTCTAGCTGCTCAGAATAAATGTTGTTTAAACTTTATTCTAAAAAACTCAACTGTATCCCTCAAGGTTCTTGGTATTTATAATTCTGAAGTTAGTTAGCTCCAGCGCATCTGACCTCACACCCCTATTTTCTTTGTGGATAGTGATGAATGAAGTAGCCCTTAACAATCAGAGTCAATTGAAATTCAGTTAGGGCATCTATCGGTATCATAGTATCAGATTTGGGCCAGCATTTATAAATAGGTAATTAGGAACCTGGCTTTTCTTGCTGTGCTGAGATCCCAGCCAAAACCTGCCCGTGGGATCACGGAGGCTCCAGGGTGTTCTCAGTCACTTCAGTTGCTCAGTCGTGTCTGACTCTTTGCGACCCCATGAATCACAGCACACCAGGCCTCCCTGTCCATCACCAACTCCTGGAGTTTACTCAGACCCATGTCCATTGAGTCAGTGATGCCATCCAACCATCTCATCCTCTGTCGTCCCCTTCTCCTCCTGCTTCAATCTTTTCCAGCATTAGGATCTTTATAAATGAGTCAGCTCTTTGCATCAGGTGGCCAAAGTACTGGAGTTTCAGCTTCAGCATCAGTCCTTCCAATGAATATTCAAGACTGATTTCCTTAGGATAGACTAGTTTGATCTCCTTGCAGTCTAAGGGACACTCAAGAGTCTTCTCCAACACCATAGTTCAAAAGCACCAGTTCTTCAACGCTCAGCTTTCTTTATAGTCCAACTCTCACATCCATACATGACTACTGGAAAAGTCATAGCTTTGACTAGATGAACCTTTGTTGGCAAAGTAATGTCTCTGCTTTTTAATATGGTGTCTAGGTTGGTCATAACTTTTCTCCCAAGGAGTAAGCATCTTTTAATTTCACCATCTGCAGTCATTTTGGAGCCCCCCAAAATAAAGTCTGCCGCTGTTTCCATTGTTTCTCCATCCAATTGCCATGAAGTGATGGGACCAGATGCCAATATCTGTTTTCCGAATGTTGAGCTTTAAGCAAACTTTTTCACTCTCCTCTTTCACTTTCATCAAGAGACTCTTTAGTTCTTCACCTTCTGCCATAAGGTGGTGTCATCTGCATATCTGAGGTTATTGATATTTCTCCCAGCAATCTTGATTCTAGCTTGTGCTTCCTCCAGCCCAGAGTTTCTCATGATTTACTCTGTGTATAAGTTAAATAAGCAGGGTGACAATATACAGCCTTGACGTACTCCTTTCCCTATTTGGAACCAGTCTGTTGTTCCATGTTTAGTTCTAACTGTTGCTTCCTGACCTGCATACAGGTTTCTCAAAAGGCAGGTTAGGTGGTCTGGTATTCCCATCTCTTTCAGAATTTTCCACAGTGTTTTGTGATCCACACAGTCAAAGGCTTTGGCATAGTCAATAAAGCAGAAGTAGATGTTTTTCTGGAACTCCCTTGCTTTTTCGATGATCCAGCAGATGTTGGCAATTTGATCTCTGGTTCCTCTGCCTTTTCTAAATCCATCTTGAGCATCTGGAAGTTCCAGGTTCATGTATTGTTGAAGCCTGGCTTGGAGAATATTGAGCATTACTTTACTAGTGTGTGAGATGAGTGTAATTGTGCGGTAATTGGAGCATTCTTTGGCATTGCCAGGGTGTTCTACTTAGGTCTTTCTGTTAGACAGTAACCCTGAAGCCATGGCCACTGTGACTATGCCAGACTAGAGTCTGAAACAGAGAGCAAATTGCCACTGGGCTCATTTCCAAGGGACCCACCACAACTACATAAACACAGTACCCAGCGCCCCAGTTGTGGCTGGCCTGGTGGCTTGTTTCTGCTCTCAGCCAGGCTATCAGGGCCACAATGGACTGGCTCTGTTTCTCCCTGAAGTCAGAAGGCCAATAGTCGGTAGAGAGATGAGCTAATACAATTGAATAGAGCATTGCTAGTCACACATATGATAGTGGAGGACTTTGTTAGCAAGAAGTTAGAAGAGGTTCCAGCAGTAAATGTGCTCCTTCTGTATACTGTGTTATAAAGGACTTTTCAAATGCATTGCTTTATTGGATGCTTATAACTACTCAGTGGTGTTAGAGAGGTTTATATTTTTATGACTACTTCCAGATGGATGAAGGAAGAAGACAGAGGGTTAAGTGATTTGCCATGTCTGTAGCCATTGGAGGAGAGTTTAGTGAGGAGGGGCATATTTTCAGGTGTTTTGGGTTAGGGTTTTAAAATCTGGATAGCGTGAACTTTGTAGTTAGATCATAGTGTGGTAGCAGTGACTTTCTTGTTCAAGTAATCAGAAAATATTCCTGCCCTGCCTATGCTAAGTTGTAAAGATTTATTAAGAAATGTTACAAGAACTTCTCCCAGAGAACTTATAATTCCACTTTAGAACATCATGCACATNGTGAACTTTGTAGTTAGATCATAGTGTGGTAGCAGTGACTTTCTTGTTCAAGTAATCAGAAAATATTCCTGCCCTGCCTATGCTAAGTTGTAAAGATTTATTAAGAAATGTTACAAGAACTTCTCCCAGAGAACTTATAATTCCACTTTAGAACATACATGCACATAAACTATTTCTGTTAGGCAGTAATAACAATCAGGTGCCAGGGACTGTGCGGGTCGTGGCTGACCGGTATAGCAGTAAGCAGTATGCCAATCTGTCCTAATAATTCTGTCCATGTTTGTTTTACAGAAGAGCATCCTTTACTGGGGACATGCTCTGTCGCCTCTGTCAACGAGAATATCAAGACTCATTGTTTATAGGGGTGGCGGGGGGATGAGTATGTTTGGTGACCATTTTCAGTTATTCACTAGGAGGGCTCATTGGGCTCAGAGTATATTCCCTTCTCCAGGAAATCATCCCAACCCAGGGATCGAACCCAGGTCTCCCACATTGCAGGTGGATTCTTTACCAGCTGAGCCACAAGGGAAGCCCAAGAATACTGGAATAGGTAGCCTATCCCTTCTCCAGCAGATCTTCCCAACTCAGGAATCGAACTGGGGTCTCCTGCATTGCAGGCGGATTCTTTACCAACTGAGCTATGTGGGAAATATTACTCAGAGCTGTGATTTATTATAACAAACAGCTAGAAAGCAGAGTCAACAGAGGAGAGGAACATGGAATAAGGTCCTGCAGAAACCAGGTGTAAAGCACCAGAAGTCTTCTGACAGTTGCAAAGGATGCACTTAATTTTTCCAACACAGATTGTGACAACTTGTGTGAAATACTGTCTCCTGGGTCTCATCTGAGACTTGGTGGTCAGGTTTTTCTTGGGGGTCTGGTGACATGATCACCCCCTGCCCAGCACAGACCCAGCCTCCAGACTCCAGAAGGAAGGCAGCTGTTCATACACCAGGGGGTTTGTACCAACAATTCAGGCACAGTGAGCCACCCTCAACTGGGGAACCCCTCCTGAAATTCAAGTTCCCTAATGCCAGCCAAGGACCCACACTACAAGAGGCTTTTGTGAGGATAGCAGACTCATGCTTGATTTGTGAATGCCTCTGCTCTGAGCGATTCTATAATTGCTTAAGTTGCTGAGAAAGGGATATTGATGGAGAAACTTCAGAATCCAGGGAAGTCCGATGTTAAGAAGAGGTCACGTTTCTTGAAGTGGGATTTGAGGTTGGACAAAAAAGAGAAGGATTCAAGGTGGAATTGCAGAACACCGAGGTTTGACCCTGGTCCTAGTCTCCTGTCCACATGCAGGAGATGGAGAGGAAGAAGGAGAATTGGGATGTGTTTTAGGAAATCAGGAGAGGCCAGAGGACCACAAAGGAGGAAATGCTCATTAGTATATAAAATGCTGCAGACAGGAATTAAGGGGACTGCAAAAATGCTGCTAGGACTTCTTTTAATAATGTGTAAATTGACTTTCTTTAAACTCAAAGTTATCTGTACACATTAAGCAAGACATGCAGCTTGTTGCCTTTAAAGCTTTCCTGCCCATCACATCTTTCTGTTTGCTTTGGGTCACTTAAAAAGCTTTAAGAGTTTTGGGTCATTGATCTGCATTAGTTTGTTTGGCTTAGATTTCACAGGCAGATAGAAATGGGTGAGCTTTGGGAAAGCTAAAAAAAATTTCCTTGAGAGTTACTGCGTACTTCTCTCTGGTAATTATTTAGGGACAACAGCGGCCAAAAAGCATCTCTTCTTTCCTTGATGGAAAAGTAATTCTGTTTGTTCATTAAGAGGATTGTGTTTGCCATTCCATTAATCTCATTGCCGTTTGCTGGCGAAAAATGGAAATTGAAAGCTGCTTGTTTTGAGTCCTGACATCCCGAGGGGATGATGAGAGTGTTTGAATTTCCTTCTCCACCCTTGGACGTCTCCCAGACTCTCACTTCTAGGTCACCTGACTGTCTCCTGCTTCCTTTCTGTCTTTGTGGCTTCTTGATGGTGTGGTTGTGTAGGACCTCTGAGATGGATAACCACTGTTAAAAAAAATCATGTGAACCAATAGAGGCTTCTTTTTAACTTAAAATAAAAATGCACCAGAACCTCACTTACTTGGTGGAGGGTCGATGATTTGGGGACTTCCCTGGCAGCCCAGTGGTTAAGACTCTGCCTTCCAGTGTACAGGGCACAGGTTCAATCTCTGGTCAGAGAACTTAGATCCCACATGCCACACAGTGTGGTCAAAGAAAAAAAAGATTTTGTGGCTGACTTTGAGTGCTAGTGGTAAAGCAAATACTGGTGCCTCCTCTCTCACACTTTAGAGAATTTGGTGATAGGAAAGGTGGTAGAAGGTGGAGATATAAGCGCCCACTGTGGCATTTGCTGTCTCAGTTCCCTTAAGCCTGGCCTTACTGACTTCCTTGGACTTCAGGAGGGCAGATGCATGGATTGGAAGTGCAGATTCGATTGGAAGTGTTTTTTAATTCTCTTTCTCTTGTTCTAATATTCTAGGGCTTCCAGCAAAAATTCTCCTTCCACAGTAAAGAGATTGTGGCTATCAGCTGTTCCTGGTGTAAGCAGGCGGTAAGTTTGGGGATAAGGTAAAACAAAGTGGGCTCCTGTTTTTTCAAAATGGAATTATGTCATGACTGGAGTTCCTGTCTGTAAGTGGAACGTTATCCTAATTTATGTATTATTTCTCTCATAGGATCTGTGGAGGAAGAAAGACACATTAGAACTATAGAACCGTAGGATAAATGAGCTGCAAGAAACTAGAAATTAACCCCTTTATTTATATACATTGGGGCTTCCCTGGTGGCTCAGAGGTTAAAGCGTCTGCCTCCAATGCGGGAGACCCGGGTTCGATCCCTGGGTCGGGAAGATCCCCTGGAGAAGGAAATGGCAATCCACTCCAGTATTCTTGCCTGGAGAATCCCATGGGCGGAGAAGCCTAATAGGTTACAGTCCACGGGGTCGCAAAGAGTCGGACACGACTGAGCGACTTCACCTCACCTCACCTTATATACATTGAAACCTGGAATCCCATGTTGGAAAATCCCCTCCTGATTCTATCTCTGAGTCTAGAATTGAGGGATTTTCACTCTAAGGCCACTTGCCCCGTAGTACACTAGGTCATCAATGACGACTTGTACAGAAGGAAGTTGCAACCTTAGATAATCCCTCTAACAAAGCAGTTCAGACATCTTGGTTCTTCTGTTTTTGATGTGGGTGAATTTTTTTCTTAATGGGACTGTGTTAGGATTAGAGTGGGCTTATGTTCTTCCTTAGGTTTGGATGTTGTTATAGTTGGCTGTATGTTCATTGAAATGTTAGTCTTTCTTACATTTGAACATGGATACTCATATGGATCAAATGATAATTTCCCTTTTTACTTTTCCTCTCTTCTCTTTTTTTCATTTTTTAACAGCTCTGTCCCAACCAGATGGTTCTTTTTTTTTTTTTGGTCTATGAACCTATTTTTTTTTCTTTAGCTAGACAATGGAGACTGACTCACAAGTCAGCAAACTGTGGCTTGTAAACCAAATCTGACTGCTGCATATTTTTGTAACTGAAGTTTTGTTGGGACGCAGCCATGCCCATCCTCTCTGTGTTGTCTCTGGCTACTTTTTTGCTCCAGCAGCAGAGTTGAATAATGCAGCAGAAACAATATGGCCCCATGAGACTGAAATATTTACTATCCAGTCCTTTTATAGAAACAATCTGGAGCCCTGCTCTAATCTCTCAATTTACTGTTTTTTTTAAATGTCTTTGTAATTGGGATATATTGTCCCCTCACTGCACAGCCAACCTGGAAATAAAGGGCTGTGCTGTTTAAGCTTAAGGGTTAAGGCTATGCAGATAAACTTCAGACTTCAGGTGGCTTAGAGGTAAAGAATCCACCTGCCAACACAAGAGACGCAGGGTGCATTGGTCGGAAAGATCCCCTGGAGGAGGGCATGGCAACCCACTCCAGTATGCTTGCCTGGAGAATCCCATAGGCAGAGGAGCCCGGTGGGCTACAGTCCATGGGTTCACAAAGAGTCGGATATGATTGACCGAAGCAACTTAGCCCATGCACTGCACACATCGGCTTTATCTAGTCCCCAAGGCAGGAGTGGAAGATGCATTTACTTGAAACACATGAAATTGGCTTTTTTTTTTGTGGCTGAAACACTTTTGCATCTTTGCAGTTCCATCAGGTTGAGTCTAATAATTTCTCTGGCATAACACTAGCCCCCTCGTGTCAGGAGGATCTGCTGTTACTTGGTAGGGACACCTTGGTCGGGAAAGTTCAATGTTTGCTGCATCACCCTCCTGGCACGTTTTTTGTTCTTGGCATTTCTATCTCCTTTCAGTTAATTGTTTTACAAGTAGTCTTTCTGCTTCTGTTCAAGAACATGTTCACAAATATAAGGGAACATGTTTCCTTTCACTCAAGGAACTGTGCAAATGCCAGTTGCGCAGTTACAACTGGCCATCGAGACAGTGCCTTTGCTTGGAAAGGAAGAAGCAGATTTAGGCCCTCGGGGTCCCCAACACTGTCTATGCCTGTTGTTTCCCTGATCTGGTGAGACGACACTTGCCAGGAAGCATCGCCGCGGCCTTAGATAGGCCGCACGTGCTACCACCCTGTAGCTGCCAGGTTGTGGTTAGATGGTTGACTCCAGGTCATTTAATTTGGAAACTGTCCTTCTTGACAGTGAACTCATGTGCTTTCTTTTCATGAATCTGTAGTCCAATCGAATCACTGAAAAAACAGCTTTCCCTTGACCCTTGTGGCAGAGTTTTGACCAGTTCTGTGTATCTTTGGGGCTTCCCTGGTGGTTCCATTGGTAAAGAATTCACCTGCGATGCAGGAGACCTGGGTTTGACCCCTGGGAAGATCCTCTGGAGGAGGGCATGGCAACCCACTCCAGTATTCTTGCCTGGAAAATCCCCATGGACAAAAACCTGGCGGGCTACAGTCCACGGGGTTACAAAGTTGGACACAAATGAGCGACGAATCACAGCACGTGTATCGTTGAGTTTCCCAGGGTCCCACGTCGTAGAAGTTGAGTTTTCAAGGACTAAAAATACAAAACCTTTTAAGACAGATTATGGTGGTGGTGTATTTTAGCACTATAGGTAATTCCTTCTAGGATATCTGATGTCAAACAACTAAGTGCCTTCTGTGGGCACTTCTTGTAGCAGAAAATAGAACTGTATTTGGGAGCTGGGTTTCACGTATTCGGGTCCTGACTCTACCCCTTACAAGTCATGCAGTTTTAGACACACGTCTTAGTCTCTCTAGAGTACTCAGGTGTAAATTGTGAGAGTTGGAGTCGGCAGTCTCTGAGATTTCTGCCACGTTAGAAATGCAACGGCTATTCATATGGGGGTTTATTTGAATTATTAAAAAATTTTTTTTAATTATTTTAATTGGAGGATAATTACTTTGCAATATTGTGTTGCCAACAATCCTACATGCGGGGCAGCAAAGGAGACACAGACATAAAGAACAGACTTTTGGACTCAGTGGGGGAAGGAGAAGATGGGATGGTTTGAGAGAAAATTATTTTTTAAAGAAGAAATTCGAATGACATTTCTCGAATTGTTTGCAAATATATTGTATATCAAATTGTTTGCAAATCACAAACAATTTAGGGAGAATTATTTATTATCTTATTAATTAGTATTTCATGCTTAATTGATTTAGTAATTTGCCACTGGATCATGTCAGATCTTGAAGCTACTCAGCGGTAAAGATAAAATTGCACTGATGTGATATAATTGGGGTGGCTATATTTGACAGTTTTCCTGAGACAGTCCTAATTTATGTCTGCTGTTCCAACATAATTCTTGTCTCTGCTCCCTTTCATTCTTAAAATTGTTTCAGTTAAGATGATAAATTACGTGGTCACATTAAGTATAATCTAAGTAGCAGCTACTGTTAATTAAAAAAAAAAAAATCACTATGATTAAAATTTTAAAGCCCATAATTGTATAATGGGGATTTGATGTTTATTAGAAAGCAAATGCTACCACACATTATTATGACTTTTCAGTCACAAAAAAGAAAAAAAATTACTGGAAATGTAACTGGCCTAAGGTTACTCAGTCCATTGGGGTATAGAGCTAAGCCCCTGGAACCTAGGTATGGTTATTATCATTAGTCTATGTTGACTTCCTTCCTTTCAAAAATCAAAAACACTTTAGATTTGCCAAGTGTGCTAGGACCATTATTTTTTCAGCAGCTTTAGACAAACCTGGCAGAAGCAGTCTCTTTGTTTCCTCTCTAACAACTCTCTAGAAGAGACATTTTTTTTTCTGGGTCCCTTACACTGGAGGGACTACTGGGAAGGATTGATGTCTGTGTATAGAAAAACGAGAGGCAGATAGGAGGAATGTCACTCTGCTTGTCTTCATTTCCTTCTCAGCATTATCCCAAATCAGCCAAGTCTGTGAGGAGCACAAGCCAAGTGAAACAAAATTATGTGCAAAGTTAGCCTTTCTAGAACCCTCCAAGTCTCTGGCATTTTTAATGTAAATATCCTATAAAAGGTTATCAGGTTTCAGCTGGTCTATAAACTGAATTCTTGTAATCAGTTGTTATCAGTTTATAAAGTAGAATGAAACTGTAATCTGGTCTCTTAAGTTCCTGGGGCTGGGTGGGCAGTGATGGGGAGTTTGGGACCTCTGTGTGTGTGTGCATGCGAGTGTGTGCTTAAGTATGCATACATGCACTTGTTCCTTCTTGCAGCGGCATTTCCCTCCGTGCAGAATTGTTTACCGGCCTGTTTTTCCCTTCAGTTTCACAATAAGGTGACCTGCTTCATGCTGCATCAGATTGAGGAACCCTGCTCCCTGGGGGCTCACGCTGCTGTTATTGTTCCGCCCACCTGGATCATTAAGGTGAAGAAACCTCAGGTAACTGCCGGGACCCTGGTGCTGCTGGGCCAGCTCAGAGAAAAAGGAACCGCTGCTTCTTGCTTTTCTCCCCCCAACGAGGCTCTGGGTTCCTACGATCTCTGCTCACTCCTCCCCACAGGCCCATGCTTAGCTTCCCAGTTCATCCCGTTAGCCCATCCCTGTACTGCTGTTGGGCTCTCTCATGGAACCAGCCTCTTCTTCCTAAAGAAATCAGAGTTTCACAGCAGGAGTGCTTGCTCCCCATTCAGATGCTAATATGTATTCTCTCGCCCGGGCGCTCTGCTGAGTTCCTTAAAGCCTCCTGGTGAGTGGTGCGTGCAGCTGATTCTTACACGACTCTCTTCTCTTGCAGCCTGGGCAACCCCAGGGAGTGACTGTGAGGGCGCACGGTGGCAGGCTTCAGTGTTGGGTTGCGATTCCCACTACTTCCAACCCCAACGCAGACTGTGGGTCATGACCTTTCCCAGTACACGAGGCCTGCTTAGAGAGCAACACTCTTTCCTTAAGGCAAAGTAGAATTTATCCTCTTAACAGCTAATCTCATTCTGTATTCAAGCCTCCTTGTACTTTCTGCATTGCAGGCTGATTCTTTAGGTCTGAGCCACCAGGAAGCTCTTTTGTACGTGTTTCCCCCTAAAATTCAGCACTCTCTCCAATTGTTTTATAGTAAACATTCAGTTAAATCAACACGTTTTCATCAAAAACCTTGATGGTATCAAGAAGGCTACTAAGCACTGTGAATGTAATACCTGCTCTTTGCTCTGAAGAACCATGTAATTACTTTAAGGAAAGATCAGGGAGAGCTTCATGAAGCAGGTGGGTTTTATTCTGCTTCCTTAAAGAGGGATGGGATTTAGATCAGTGGAGAAGAAAATAACATGCAGGAGAATGGCAGGAGCAAGTATACTTTGTACAAAATTATATCCGTGGGGCTGTGAGACTAGGTTGACTGCAGAGGAACCTTTATGTAGGGGGTGAGTAAAAGGGACGAGCATGAGATTGTTCAGGCCTGACTCAGAGGAGATTTTTGCTCCGTGTAAACTTCATCCTTTTAACAAAGAAATTATTGAGTAAAATTTTATATATATATATGTGTGTGTGTGTATATATATATATATTTAAATATAATTGTTTAACTAGCACGTGTATGTAGGATGACCTAGTGGTATGGGATTTTGGATGACTGAAGATAAAACAGGAAAACCAGAAGACACTATCACTCTGCAGATAAACTCTAAGTTTACTTTTGTAAATTTTAAAAGATCTTTGGGTTGTGGAAATTTTCAAACAAGTGAAGAGAAAGAGATGATCATAATGAATTCTATAACCATGGACTTTTCTGGTGCTATTGTTGTTTCATCTGTCCCTTGCCACGCTGTATTGTTCTTTTCATAATTAAATTTGTTTTGAGATTCCCATGCAGTTCTAAGAAACAGTTCAGAAGGAACCCATGTATCGGTTACAAACTTTCCCCTCATGGTGCCATCTTGTTGTATCAGCGTACAACATCAGAACCAGGATGTCGACACCATCAGTGGAGACAGAACAATTCCGTCACCGATGGTGTCCTTCTGTTACCGCTTCGCTGCCACATCCGTGCTTCCTCTGGCCCCACCCCATTTGCTCTGTCTTCTTGAAAGTGCAAGTCTCCCTTTTTCCTTTTGCTAGGGTATTTTAAAGCAAAGTTTAGCATACCATTTAATCTATAAATGCTGCCTTTTGTTTCCCAGAAAGAAAATACTTCAGAAAGACAATTCCATACCATTACTTTACCCATCAAAGTTAATTAAAGTGGCATCCTTAAATTATTTTCTGATTGTTTTAAATATATCTTTTTTACAGTTATTTTTTGAAACTAAGATCCAAAGTCTACAACTTCCTTTTTGTTGAATGATCTCTTAAATCTCTATTAATTTATAGCACTCCGCTCTCTTATTTTTCCTGCCATTTATTTATTGAATAAATAGGGTCACTTTACCTACAGCGTAGCTCATATTTTAATTTTGACTGATTGTATCTTTATTGTGCTTTAAAATCATTTAAATCCTCATTTAAAATCATGGCCCATATTTCTTACAAAAATATTTAGATGTAAGGACTGAGATTCAGGTTTAATTTCTTGGCAAAAAGACTATATGGGTATTGATGTATTTTTCTGTAGTGTTGCTTTTAATAGAACATAATACCAGATTGTTCACTGTTAGTGGTGTTAGGATTCAGAAACTGTCATCCTAATCCATTTGTTATAAATTTGTCCCTCTGTCTTTCATCTGTAATTTTATCCATTACAGATTGTTGCCTAAATCTTTTATTTCATTGGGTTTTGTTAAAGGGTGATTTTCCAATTTTTACTCTTCAATTTTTAGCTACAGTTTTTCTATGAAGAGACCTTGATCTTATTACCCGCAAATATAATACATAACAGATGTTTTTGTGTTTGCCTTCATTTGTAAATTTTCATAATAATAAGTTGGTATCTTAGCAACTTTTATTAGGTAGCTGATTGGTGGGAATGGTTTTTGGAAAGTAGTTCAGAGTCGGAATGCTAAAGTCCAAAATTTTTTAATAAGCCACCTTTTTATTCCCATCTATGATTCAGCACATTGTAATAAGAATGAAAGCTAACATTTATTGAATGCTTTGCATGTGTTGCGTATTTTAAGTACTATACATTTAGTATCTCATTGTTACGGTGTTCTTATTAGTCCCACTTTGCAGCTGAGGAAAGTGAGGAATAGAAAAGTCAAACAAATTAGCTGGGGCTATACAATTATTAGTGTGAGATGTGTTTGAACCCACAAATTTTGATTCTGAAATCCAAGCTGTTAATGATATATCATGCTACTTTATCATGTTGCTAAAACCAGCCTTGATGAATTAGATAACTTTAAAAATTTTGGTGGTCCCTTCTCCCCTGGGTCCCAAAGTCATCAAGTAATTTAACTAATTAAGTTCTCTATAAAAGGTGGTGTATAATGAGCCTGAGGGGGCAGAGTGGCAATAGGGTAGTGGTGAAGCGCTCTGGTGTGCGAACCAGGCAGCCTGGACTCATAACTTTGCCCTGCCACTTAATAACTTGTTTCATCTCAACTTAGGGCTTCCCTGGTGGCTCAGAGGTTAAAGCGTCTGCCTCCAATGCGGGAGACCTGGGTTCGATCCCTGGGTCGGGAAGATCCTCTGGAGAAGGAAATGGCAACCCACTCCAGCATACTTGCCTGGAGAATCCCATGGACGGAGGAGCCTGGTAGGCTACAGTCCATGGGGTCTCATCTCAACTTAATCTCTTCTACTTCAGTTTCTCCTCTGTAAAGGGTAAATAATACTCGTACCTATTTCATAGAGCTTTTTTGAGGACTAGTGAGCTAAAACACGTAAAATAACACACAGAGAACAGTACCTGGCTCATTGTAACCACTCAGATTTTAGCTCTTGCTGTTTTCCTTCTTGGTGACTTTTAGGAGCACAAGGTGTCAGGTGAAGCTGTGCAACAACAGACGACCGTGAGACAGTCAAACAGGGGTCAGGATAGAAGTTACTGATCCCTGAACCTTCTGTGTTACAGCGAAAGCAGACGTGGAGAGAGAGAGACCCAATGCAGGGGGTCGAGAGAGTCAAGAGCAGGGGCCATAGCATCGTATCTACAGTGTTTCCAAGTGCACCTCGAAGTATTACTGTAGCTGGTGTATTTCACTCCAGAGTGGGATTGTATATTCACTAGCCCAGTCCCTATCCCAGGGGAGACAGTCAAGACCTGCTCATTTACTAAATAAAAGAATAGAAGAAGACAGGGAGAACATCCACACCTAGAAAATGGAAGGAGGAGGAGGAGAATGTTTGCTAGACAGAGAACTCTGGTAGCATGCAGTTTCATTATTAAAAAATGAAAAGAAAAATAGGGCAGTCATCAATGTTCAATTCTGTAGACATGAAAACAATGCCAAGGGTTGAGAGAAGTCCTTGTGTTTGGCAACGGATCATTAATAAGTCAAAGCTGTAGTTTGTAGAGTATGGGGCATGGGTGGCAACCAGTTACAAATGGTGTGGAAGCAATAAGATTAGAGAATTTATTTGGAGACATTGGGTGGGAAATCTTTTTTTAAGAAAGGAAAATTTGGAAAGTAGATGGAAAACAGCAGATAAAATGCTTTCTGAGCATTTAGAGTTTTATGTATCTTTCCACCTGTACCATGTATTTCTATGTTTTCCCACTGGGGCTTCCCTGATGGCTCAGCAAGTAAAGAATCTACCTGTAATGCAGGAGCTGCAGGAGACACAGGTTCAATTCCTGGGTCAGGAACGATCCCCTGGAGAAGGAAATGGCAACCCACTCTAGTATTCTTGCCTGAAAAATCCCATGGACAGAGGAGCCTGGTGGGCTACAGTCCGAAGGGATGCAAAGAGGCAGACACAGCTGAGCACAAGCACCTATCTACCTGTTTTTCTGACACTGCTTCACAATGATAACGGAGAAGAGCCTTAGTTGAATTAAATAACTGTTTAATTAACCACATTCGAAGATGCTGTTACCTGCAGCGGGAGGTCCAAAGATGAATCAGATGTTCATTTGATGTCCACAAAGAGTGTCCTTCCCAGGGAGGAAGATAGACACAGCAGTCTAAATCATTGGTTGGAGTCTTTGTGAATTTGATTCTGGAGAGGAATTCAGCCACAAGTAAATCCTTAATATTGGGTTGGCCAAAAAATTTGTTCAAGTTTTTTCCCTAACATCTTATGGAAAAACACAAATGAGCTTTTTGGCTAACCCACTGAAAGAGTAGTTTTCAGATGTCTAGGAAGGGATATCTATTTGACCGGTGTGCATCTCATGGGAGACACACACGTATGGAGGTGAAAGGAAGGGGCCAGAGAGTTGGGTTGTATCAGCCCTGGTCACTGAGACGCGTACACATCTAAGGCGCAAAGGGGTAAATGCCACCTAAGATGTAGAAACACGGTGGAGACATGAAGCAAAATTGAGCTGCCTCAGTCATGGAGAACGGTTTAGGCTCAATGGAAACTCTGGCCTGTGTGCTTGGTCTTGAAGGATGTGGGCCACATCCCTGGCAAGAGGGATGAGGAAGGGTCATGCAAGCCAATAGGATCTAACTGAGAACAGCAGTGAAGATGGTCATGAAATAAAGTCCGCTTTATTTGTGATGTTTGTGTCTAAATAAATGGCTCTAAAGAAGAGTAAAGGAAATTTACTGGGGTGTATTATGGTCTGAAAAAGTGGGTTGTAATGAGGTGGAATTAAACCATATATTTTTGTTCACTGTGGAAAACCGGCGGGTTCTGAGTGGATAATGACTCTGTGACCAGCTGTGGAGTTGGGGGCTGTGTGAAAGCTTGCTGGATGATTTGCTAGGTTTCATCACCAAATTACTTGGCGAGACCTGGAAGTGAAAAGATGATGGAAGGTAGATAACTGAAAGGAGTTAAAATGGAAAAAAACAAAAAAAACACAACAACAAATTTTAGTGACCAAGCCTCAATCAGTTAATATAAAGTCCAGTTATATTTGAAGTTACAAATGTCAGTGTTTGTCCTCTGGACTGAAAATGTTAGAGGATAATGCTTTGGATGAATGAATTAAAGATATTCAAATACAAGTGCAGGCACTTGGAGCTGATGGAGCAAGACTTGTGCGGCATGAAATTTTTGTGAGGTCAGATATGTGGGGGGACCCTAGAGGTGTGTGTTTTTAATAAATAGCATCATTCTCTACTTAATGCTTCAAAATCTGGCTTTTCTCTTAGAAAAATCATAGGGAAAAGTATATTAATACATATATATTTGATTCCTTTTAAACTGCTATGGATATTTTATAGTTGATTTAAGCAAATTCCCTCCCAATGGATATCTATATTATTTCTAATGGTCTGTTTATAAAAATGTCACAATCAACTCCTACCTAGCCTTGTATGGGCTTTCTCCATGCTAGTCCTTATTCCTTATGATTGGATTATCTTAAAATGCTAGGGCTCCCGTGGTATGTAATAGCAACGACCAACAATCTCCCTCAATGCCCAATGCCAAAGACTTCCTTTGGTCAATCTAAATGTCACATTTGCTGTGTGAAACAAGTTGCTGTGATTTGGCCAAATATGCCTGAGAAGCTGCTGAGACCCTGTCCTTAACTTTTGGAGTAAGTTTTCTTGATTCTTCTGCTTGCCTGTCATTATACATTGCTGCAATGCTAAAGCTGGAGCAAGGCAGGGTGAGAATATCCTTTCATAGACAAAGTCCATGGAGCACCCTCTTGTTATCCATCAGAGTTTTGTCCAGCGTGTGAATGGAGGAAGACTTCATCTGGGATGAGGAAGTGAGATATGGTATCTTTAGACGTGTTATTATAATTGATCCTTTGTGATCCTGTCACCTGAGGAAATCCCAAGAGTTAATAAGTGTAGTAAGTTGGGTTTCATTCACAGTGGAATGATTCACCCGTAGGATTTCATAACAGCCCAGTAAGGCATCATAACTGTGATAAAGATTGTGTGATAGGATTATTTTTGTGGCAAGGTAATCCTGTGCCACAATACCTGGGACAAGAAAACAAAAATCCTTTATCTTTTCTTAGGAATTTCACAAAGAGTGGGCCCAGAATGTACAGGGGTGAATGCTGTTGGAATCAGAAGAATGTAAAAATCCAGACGAGCACTACGTGTTGCTGTTTGGATAGTCGAACTTGTAGAGCAAACCCTTTGCATCACTGAGTTAGCTGCTTTTGATAACAGGGATGCTTTGTTTTAGAACCCAGGAAAAGTATTAAAGGTCTCTTGGCTGTTTCGTCAACAATTCTAGATAATAACGTCTCGGTATAATTTTTTCATTCTTGGGAACCATGTTTATTTAACTCTCACAAGACTGACCAGGCAGAGTAAGTGATGCTGTGGATTAGCAAGGCTTGAAGACTTGTCTTGGCCAAAACACAGCCTGAATCTGCCTTCGCATCCATCTGTTCCTCACTGAATTAAGCTGCCTTCTAAAAGAAGTGATGTCCTGAGACAGAGATACATGTTTACACAAGGACAGGAAGAAGCCTGGGGAACTTGGAGGTGTGGAGTTCCGTAACGCTTATCGTTTGCTCTTTGACCATCCGTAGGGCGGTAAGCTTACTCAGAGCTCACGTGCAAGCGTCCAGGTACTGTAAGTCAACCACTGTGCTTGAGCTGTCCCCCTTCTTGTTCTGTGAGATGAAGGCCTCAGGTGCGTGTGGCTTGGTGAGGTTTGGAAGCATTTGCATCTGTGTTTAAAACAAAGGCCATTTTTGTCTGTCTGTTCCCTATGAGAGCTGAGTCCCCTGCCTGCTCCTTTTTCAGACATACAGCCTTATTTTGGTATGGTTTTCTAACCCTCTTCTCAAGCACACTTGATCAGCAGGATCACCTGAAGAACTGTGATTTCTGTGATCAAGCAAGTTGAGGAACAGTCTCTCAACTTGGTTCATGTGACCTAATATCTCATGGGGTTTAATTAGTGAGTCCTGTCCAGAGCCGAGGGCCATAGTGTGTCCCGCGTTGCTCTTGGCACTAAATCAACGAAAATGAAAGAAATTAGGAACCAGTCACCCACTTCCTAAGGAGCCTTTTTGAAATCAGGGAAGACTCAGTCAGTGTCATGAATTATAAAAATACTGACTTATTATTTCTGCAATGATATGGGTGCCTACTGTGTGCCAGGCATTGGTGCTGGGGATATATAGCCATCAGAGGCAACTGATAACATTGGCCAAAGTGTTTCTCACGGGATGGATACCAGGTTAACTACTTTACATACTTTTTTTTTTTTTTTTCATTTAAACCCCACAACTGTCCTTTGAGGTAGGTATTATCACCTTCATTTGAAAATTAAGAAACTTAATTCAAAAGTTGACTTGGCCAAGGTTATGGAGCTAGTAACAGGGAGGTTCAGAATTCAGTCTGTCAAATCCCACACCTCACATTTCTTACCCCAGTGATTGGCTTTACTATACGCAGTACATACAGCTCCTCATTCTACCATTTGTACTTCAGACAGAGGTTCTCAATTCTGGCTACACTAGAATTCCCCAGGAGCTTTTATTATTTTATTTTATTCTATTCCATCCTGTTGTAATTTATTCTATTCTAGGGAGCTTTTAAAAAGTATCTTTGCCTGGGCTTCACCCTAAACAAATTAAATAAGAATATTTGTTGGGGCCCAGGTACCAACACTCAAGGCATCATGAATTGCCATAAGTAATAGATACTGCTTCTGCCAATCTAATAGTTTTCAACACTCTACTTGGAATATTTGACTGATTAAGCATTTAAAAGTTCTGAGTAATTGTTCTTCCCTTTTAATAAAATTGGAAGTAGTCAAAATATAGCAAATACTCAAAGAATGCAGAAGTTTCCCAAAGAGGGACATGATAATAGATCCATTTAAAGAGGAATTTGGAAACTTGGAGATCTATTTGCAGGAGTATAGTCTAAACTGAGTGATGAGAAATCACCTGGCATCGTGAACACCCATGAACTTCTGGATTTCTTTTCTGGTGAGATTCAGAAAACCTGAAGACTCTTTTAATCTGATGGGGGAAGAAAAACTTGGGACAAATGGTGGTTCAAGAAAGTTTCCTTCATCCTTGGTGAGCACAGGCCACAAATCAACTTTTTTTTTCTTGGTCCAAAGGCAAATAAAATAAAAGCTAAATAGTTTCAGTCTTATTAACTTGGATGTGTTCATATATGATGTACTCTAGACTAAAAGGTTTATTTTGAATGCTCTAAGAAAAAATACAATGTTGAAAAATAGATATCTAAGTTTCTTCAAGCTGTTTGAAAACATTTAATTGCTCAAACAATGCATGTGTCTATACTTATGTAAACTTTTAAGTTAAAAATTTTGTATTTCAGGCTTTCAACACTTTGTAAAACATCTATGTCATGGTAGTAATAGCTTGCCTTTATGAAGATGGCCATCTAATTAATTATTGACTCTCCACTAATTAAATCTGATTTGCCTTGCCTTCAGCCAGGGAGCTGTGACTGTTCCCAGAAAGAGGTTCTTCTCAAAGCATCTGTATCAAATATTGAGAGTAAATAGCTGAAATATTCAGAGTTGTGGTCCGTACGTTCCCTAGAAAGAGAAAGACAGGGAAAGTAAATTTGGAGTCCCTGTGTTTCAAGTTGGATGCGCTTCTGTGAGAGGAAATGGATCAAGGTTGCCAAGGGAGGGAGGACTTTTTTAAACCAGTGGGTCCTTAGCCAGGAAAAGGAAGAGCAGTGGCTGCCACTGTACTATCATAAATAACTTGACTCTGCATTGAAAACCAAGCCGTGAATGCTGATAGAAGGCTTGGATCATAACATTCCAGTGGGATTGAGTCGTTTTATATGAACAGGTCATCTCCTACAAAAAGTAAACAGAGGGGGAAAAAAAAGAATAAAGAAAAACGTGAAAAATGGCCTCCTTTTTTACATTTCCACATAGGTGATCTCCATACCAGGAGATGAACTTCTTGAACTTGGTTGGGCGGGAGACGGACCTGGTTGGGCGGGAGACTGGAGCCCCTCAGAGAATTTGGGATTCTTCCATTTTTACTGGGAGGGTTGGCAGGTATAACATGTGTTGTTATGTGAGTCCATGAGAGCCTCCAGGGTTCTAACTCCCTGCCTCTCCGTGGGGTGGGGAGTCAGTCGCTCACTCTCAAGCACGCGACTGGGTTCTGTGTGTGGCTTCCCCATGAGCAGTGGCTTGGAAGTGTCAAAGCATGAGAAGCATGCCCTGCCGAACAGCATGCGCCGCCGTCACCTTCTCCATGGTCCTGCATGGGCGCGCTCGCGGCCCGGCGGCCTCCGGCTCAGGGGTCCCTTCTTTCCCTACAGAACTCCCTGAAGGCGTCCAATCGGAAGAAGAAGAGGACAAGCTTTAAAAGAAAAGCCAGCAAAAGAGGAACCGAAGTAAGTGCTTGAGGGTGATGGTCCAGGGAAATCCACCTTCGTCTCCCTCCGTCTGACTCGACCTGGCCCCAGCTCCTTTTTCTGATGTATCTCCCGCCACTCTCCTTCACCATACCCTAACCACACTGGGATTCTGCCAGTTCCTTTAAAATATACACATAAAACCTCTTGTTACTTGAGATTCAAAGCGTTTGCTCTTGTCTGTGGAAGTATTGTCTCAAAGATGATGAAGATGAGAGCTAGAATGTATCTAGAACACTTCAAGCCTATAGGGAAAAAAAAAAAAAAAAATTCATGGCTAAATTCTTGGGGGCAAGTTATAGCTTGAGACACTTTCTCACGTTGAGTGAGCCCTGTGAAACAAGATGCAGTGTGTTTTGGGGGATATGTTGATTTTGGGGGATGGGGTGGGGAGTGGCAGTGGTTCTAGAAATATCTCAGTCACTTTCATTGCTTTGGGCTGCTTTTCAAGTCTTGGACGTATGTCTCAATAGTGCTGCTTTCTTTCTTTAGCAGGAAAACAAAGGTCGTCCTTTTGTGATAAAACCTATCTCTTCTCCGCTCATGAAACCTTTGCTTGTGTTTGTAAACCCCAAGAGTGGAGGCAACCAGGTAAGTCGATTTTCATGAGTTTCACTTGGAAGTTTCAACATTTTCTTGAAAACACATTTCCTGACACCCAGTAAAATAGCACTATGTGGGACTCCTAGCATTGGAAGACAGCCAGGTTCTCCAGTAAGGCACAGCTTTACACTTGACAGGGCCAGGCGAAACCTCGAGGTTCTAGGATTTATCCCTCTGCTTCCACGTCAAGCTTCAGTAGAGGTGTCAAAAACCGAATTGCTAACATTTTACTTGCAGGTTTTCAAGAAAGTTCATGCTACAAACTGTTAGTGTCTCAGCTTTCTCAACTCCTATAGTTAGGAAGCCCTTCATGAGCTTGTGTGTGTGTTAGTCACTCAGTCCTGTTCGACTCTGTGACCCCATGGACTGTAGCCCACCAGGCTCCTCTGTCCATGGAATTCTCCAGGCAAGAATACTGGAGTGGGTAGCGGTTCCCTTCTCCAGCGGATCTTCTCGACCCAGGGATCGAACCTGGGTCTTCTGCATTGCAGGCAGATTCTTTACCATCTGAACCACCACCTGTGTTTCTTTCTGCTGTAATTGAGACTCAACTACTTTCCCCCCTGTCTTCAGAGGAAAGAGAGAATAATGATTTATTATCCATGATAATCATGCACAAAAGACACAACCAAGGCTACCAAAAATATATCAGCTTTTACAGGTTTCATTTGGTCTTTGCCCAAATCCTATAGAATGATTAATATCAACCTCATTTGAGGATAACGAATAGCCTTAGAGAAGTAAAATTTAATAACATGTTTAATGTACACAGCTCTTTAAAGGATAGAAATTGTTCTAGAATCCAGGTCTTTGTCTCCTCCTCTAATTCTCATCCCACTCTCTGAGGCTTCTATCAGTACTCCTCTGTGGGTTCTGGTTTTGCTGTGACTTTCATGCGAGTTTGGATGATATTTCCTGTGTCCGTTAAGTGCACATTTTACATTTTGAGACAAGATTCCCTGAAGTGTCACGCTAAGCAACTTAAAGATTTAAAGCTGTTTTAGTCACCTCGTATAAGTAGGCAAATCATAGAATTAAGATTGACCCAAGATAATGCTTGTTCTTATTAGTAAAGTTAATGGGTATTTTCCAGATCACATTAATTATAGTAAAGCTTCTCATTTAAAGAAATATCATCCCCCTTTCCTTTCTTCAAAATTATTATTATTTTAATTTGTGTATTTACTTAGGTTTTGGCTGTGCTGGGTCTTCATTGCTGCACACTGGCTTTCTCTAGTTGCAGCACGTGGGGGCTACTCTCTAGTTGCTGTAAGCTTCTCATTGCGGTGGCTTCTCTTGTAGAGCATGGGCTCTAGGGTGCAGGCTCAGTAGTTGTGGCAGGTGTTAGTTGCCCCGTGGCATGTGGGATCTTCCCGGACCAGGGATCAAACAGGTGTCTCCAGCATTGCAAAGTGGATTCTTAACATTGGACCACCAGGGAAACCTCCAAACTCTTTTTCTTTTTTAAAGATTTTTTTTTTTAATGTGGGCCATTTTTAAAGTCTTTATTGAATTCGCTGGGGCTTCCCAGGTGATGCAGTGGTAAAGAATTCCTGCCAATGCAGGAAACGCAGGAGACTCGGGTTTGATCCCTGGGTTGGAAAGATCCCCTCGAGTTGGAAATGGCAACCTGCTCCAGGATTTTTGCCTGGAAAATGCCATGGACAGAGGACCCTGGTGGGCTACAGTTCATGAGGTTGCAAGGAGTTGGACAAGACTGACTGACCGAGCAGATTGAATTTGTGACGATATTGCTTCTGTGGTTCATGTTCTGTTTTTTGGGGGGGCCATGAGGCATGTGGTATCTTAGCTCCCTGACCAGGAATCCAACTCATGCCCCCTGCATTGGAAGGCAGTGTCTTTACCACTGGACTGCCAGGGGAGTCCCGCCAAAATTCTTAATATTAATTCTTCTGTTAAAAGTCTATATTAACATTGTAGAGAATAGGGAAAAGAAATGTTGTAAGTAGAGAATTTATTTTTAACATCCTGCTCTTTTGTTTTACTGAGTGGTGATCTTCATGTTGTAATGATGGTGATACTAAAACTGCCTCTTGAGAAATTCTGGGGAGTGGAGTTCAGTTTGCTCTGAATCTTACTCGCTCTCTAGGTCTAGTCTTTCCACGGCCTAAGGAGGGTTGAGGGTGTGGTTGGGGACCATGGAACACAGTGCAGTTATTTAATGTAAATGACTCATGATTTTGGCCACCTGAGCTCCACATGCTAATTAATGTCAGGTACATTTTATCAGCCCTGGGATTTCTTTGGAAGGAATGATGCTAAAGCTGAAACTCCAGTACTTTGGCCACCTCATGGGAAGAGTTGACTCATTGGAAAAGACTCTGATACTGGGAGGGATTGGGGGCAGGAGGAGAAGGGGACAACCGAGGATGAGATGGCTGGATGGCATCACTGACTCGATAGACATGAATCTGAGTGAACTCCGGGAGTTGGTGATGGACAGGGAGGCCTGGCGTGCTGCGATTCATGGGGTCGCAAAGAGTCGGACACGACTGAGTGACTGAACTGAACTGAAAATGCATTAATTAAATTATTATAAGCTTTTCCTTTAAGGCATTTAGAAAATTGTAGATGACCTCTGCTTTTGAGGAGGAGGCAGTCCAGTTAAGATACATCCCATTCCTGTTTCAATTTCTATATAAATTATTAAAGACAGGGACTTCAGAGATGATCTAAGATTGTTTCTTCTTTCACTAAATAGAAAACAGCTCAGGGAAGCAGAAGTGAATTTTCTGAGGATATTGTGTTTGTTAATGACACAAAAGGGGCGAATGGGAAAAAGAATCTGAGCAGCATTAAGGAGATGTGAATTCTCGATTGAGTGGATCAGACCACAAGTGCTGTGAAATTTCAGAGGCAAGCAGTCACTTGGGAGTGATAAGGAAATGGTGTCAGGGAAGTGGCTGAAACAGAAGATGGACACCACTTAGTTGTGCAGAGGAAACTGGGGTCATGCCCTCTTCTTCCTCTCTCTTGCTTCACATTCCTGTTCATCCTTTACTGCTCCGTAGCACCTTTCTGAACAGTTGCTCAAAACTAATTGGCTTGTCTACTATGCTCCTGAAGTCCATGGCATACATGTGTACATGTAAATTGCAGCATTAAGTCCTGTACTGTGTATACTATGTGTGTCTGTTCAGAAGAGATACAGGCTTTGTTAATGCCAGGGGCTGCCCCTCTGAACCGATGATTTCTAGTGCATAGTGCACAGGAATGAACTATAATTGTTTAACCAGCAGTATGTGTAGAAGGTGGGATGTTGTGATGAAAGTGATTCATTTTGAGCACAATATAATGGGTAGAGCATACATATTAAATTATTAGAAATGTGATTAAAGATTAGAAAGAACTTGTGGAGCAGTGTCTTAAATCCTGGCTGAGGATTTTGGATTTATATTAAAATTTTTGTTTTTTGCTATTTAAAGATTTTTTTTAGTTTTGAAAAATATATATTTTTTTAAAATAAAGGAGTAATATGATGGCAGATTAATTAGGCACCTTGAGAATACATATAAGTCGGAGGCTATTCATTAGCATAAATTAGAGGACCTTGTTGTTCATCCATTCTATATAGTTTGCATTTACTAATCCCAAACTCCCAGTCGTTCCCTCAACAACGAGGTCCTACTGTGTAGCATAAGGAACTGTATTCAACATCCAGTGATGAAGCATAATGGAAAAAATATGAAAAATAATATATATAATATATGTATATCTGAGTTACTGTGCTGTATAGCAGAAATGAACACAACATTGTAAATCAAATATGCTTTAATAAAATTTTTTAAAAATTGGATGGAGAGCACAATGGATGGACCAATGAATAGATGGGTAGACCGATGGGCTAAAGGATGGATGTGTGGATGAATGAATGGGCCTGTGGATGAATAGATGGGCATAGGGATGAATGAGATACTTAAAGGGAAGTGAGGCATCAAGATTTCCCAGCTGATTATCTGGAAAGTGGCTTTGTTATCAATGGATTTTTCAGGAAAGGGAAGAATTATTTTGGGAAAGATGTTGAAATGTGTTTGAAGAATTTGAGATCACAGTGAGGTATTCAGGTTTCAAAACTGGCCTGTTATTAGAAGCAGAAAGCTTCATGACTTTGCTGTCACTTGAGGCACTTTGGCTTATGAATTGCCCTAATGAGGTCACCTCCAGAGTACCTAGGATTCTCAGAAATGTGACTAAGCAAATCAAAATTAATAATGCGTAACTTTAAACTTCTGTGTATTTCCTCTGTAAAGTAGAATTCTTTTTTAAAGAATATTTATTTATTTGGCTCTGCTGGGTCCAGCTGTGGCACAGGGGTTTTCATTCTTCGCTGCGGCGTGTGGGATCTTTTGTTGGAGCGTGCAGGATCCTTTCTTTTAGGATCCTTTTTTAGATCCTTTTTAAGCAACCTGTAAGATCTAGTTCCCTGACCAGGGATGCAGCCCAGGCCCTCCCCCCACCTCCCTGCACTGGGAGCTTGGAGTCCCAGCCACAGGACCACCAGGAAAGTCCCTCAAATTCTTTACTAAGCATGATAAATACAAAGAACCTTGTTTCTAAGCACAACATGAAATGTTGAGAAAGCTGTAGAGAAATCCAAACACCCATCTATAATTAAAACCTTTCAAACTGACCTTCATATACTTATGGTTCCTTCTTCAGTGTTAGGATGGCACACCTCTAACCACCCCCACCCCCAGCTGTGGTGAGCAGGGCAGAGTCAGGGTCAGGGGTGACCTAACTCCTCTTTTAGGTCTAGCTGTGGCCATACCGTGCCCTTCATACTGCACACGAGTCAGCTGCAGGATGGAGGCAGAGAATGAAATAAACCACCCCACTTGGCAAAACGGAATCAGAGGAACGGAGTTTCTAATTCCTCAGCTGTCTTGACTCTCTGACCCAAATGAGCCACAGTTGAGACCAAGAGGCAGAGAAGAACAGAGGGTGTCAGTGAAAGCAGATTATCCCCAGGAAGGAGGAAGGGGGAAGGATGTGCGTGTGCTTTCTGACCTGGAGTTTCTCCTGGGGTGGAGGGGGGGAGGGGTTGCTGTGCTCAAACCTGACATGATGTGGTGTTCTCCTTCAAGCAGGAGGCCATTCACGTTTATTTACCTTAGAGACAAGTTGAGATTAGTGACATGACCTCTGTGTGTGTTTGACATCCTCAGACAGCCTTTGAAATGCCATTCATCAGAATCTTTATCTGGAAATTTTCAGTTTTGGGAAAATTCAGGAAATTTCATCCTGACGTTAGAGTTCAGTCCAGGGAATTTCTATCTGAATGTGTGCCTCTTACTCTCCCCTCTTATAGTCCAGTAGTTTTCAAATTTCTTTGTAAATGAAACCCATGGAAACCCTTGTTCATTCTACCCTATAAAATCTGGTGCTATGTGTCTGGGGTGAGGCCCAGGAATGCCACTGGTGAGCATCTCAGATAATTCTGACATCAGTCTTTTGTGGAACTCACTTAGGGACACATCATCAGAGTCATATCAGGGTTTCTGAGATTACCTGGGCCTTGTGTGAGGAGCACAGCAGGAGAATTTATTGGAGATGAAGGTTTATTTTTTTGTTTGAAAAATAGGATCTCAGTTAGTCCTTACTGTCTTCAAGGAGGCTCATCTCTTAGCCCAAAGAAGTGGTTTTCAACTCCCACCGCCTTTAAAGACCCCAGCAACCTTTAAAGACGGTGATGTCCGCTCCACCCCATGCTAAGACCTGGGAGTACAGGGTGCCTTAACTTGTCTAAGCTCCTAGATGATTTTCTTGTCTAGCAAGTGTTAAGAATCATGGTCTTTTTTCCTCTTAAGCTTCTGTGTGCATGAATCACCTAGGGATCCTGTTAAAATGCAAATTCTGATTCAGTGAATCGGGGTGCCTCTGAAATCCTGCTTTTCTGACAAGCTTCCTGGTGCCACCATTGCTGCGGCTCAGAGACCACACTGATTCGCAGGAGTTTACAGCAATTAGTAGAGAAACGGGGATTCCCTTTTCTAAAGAATCCTACCAATGCAGGAGATGCAAGACACGTGAGTTCGATCCCTGGGTCAGGAAGATCTCCTGGACTCTGTTTTTTGATTGTTAAATCCGGGCCTTTGCCTTTTAAGAATTGATTTGTCTGCAATTAGTAAAGAAATGGGGCTTCCCATTTCTAAAGAATCCTCCTGCCAATGCAGGAGATGCAAGACATGTGAGTTCGATCCCTGGTTCAGGAAGATCTCCTGGACTCTGTTTTTTTATTGTTAAATCAGGGCTTTTGCCTTTTAAGAATTGATTTGTCTTACTCATCTGTGTCTAGATATAAAGTACTCCCCACACCCCTTTCTGTTCTTGAAGGTTAGGCTTCAGACTTAGACACACACACACACACACAAAACCTTCTTCAGTTCAGTTCAGTCACTCAGTCGTGTCCGACTCTTTGTGACCCCATGAATCTCAGCACGCCAGGCCTCCCTGTCCATCACCATCTCCCGGAGTTCACTCAGACTCATGTCCATCGAGTCCGTGATGCCATCCAGCATCCTCGGTCGTCCCCTTCTCCTCCTGCCCCCAATCACTCCCAGCATCAGAGTCTTTTCCAATGAGTCAACTCTTCGCATGAGGTGGCCAAAGTACTGGAGTTTCAGCTTTAGCATCATTCCTTCCAAAGAAATCCCAGGGTTGATCTCCTTCAGAATGGACTAGTTGGATCTCCTTGCAGTCCAAGGGACTCTCAAGAGTCTT
>SJYT01051662.1:47645-95327 GCA_006410635.1 Cephalophus harveyi | reverse complement strand
CTTCCACGGAGTAAGCATATTTTAATATCATGGCTGCAATCACCATCTGCAGTGATTTTGGAGCCCCCCAAAATAAAGTCTGACACTATTTCCACTGTTTCCCCATCTATTTCCCATGAAGTGATGGGACCGGATGCCATGATCTTCGTTTTCTGAATGTTGAGCTTTAAGCCAACTTTTTCACTCTCCTCTTTCACTTTCATCAAGAGGCTTTTTAGCTCCTGTTCACTTTCTGCCATAAGGGTGGTGTCATCTGCATCTCTGAGGTTATTGATATTTCTCCCGGCAATCTTGATTCCAACTTGTGTTTCCTCCAGTCCAGCGTTTCTCATGATGTACTCTGCATATAAGTTAAATAAGCAGGGTGACAATATACAGCCTTGACGTACTCCTTTTCCTATTTGGAACCAGTCTGTTGTTCCATGTCCAGTTCTATCTGTTGCTTCCTGACCTGCATACAGATTTCTCAAGAGGCAGGTCAGGTGGTCTGGTATTCCCATCTCTTTCAGAATTGTCCACAGTTTATTGTGATCCACACAGTCAAAGGCTTTGGCATAGTCAATAAAGCAGAAATAGATGTTTTTCTGGCTGATGAGGCAGGCCTCTTAAGCCATCCTGCAGACCTACTGTTAAAGGAGCAGAACATTTTTAGGTGCATCTCAAGTTCAGTGGGCTTTAACCTTTACACAGAGAAAACTCCGAGCCCCCTCCTCCGACACACAGAGGGATATTTTCACCTCTGAGAAAGGCAGGGCCACAGGGGAGCTCTTGACTCTAGGAGTCCACATTTAACAGCTTCTTGAATCTTTTCGGATTTGTACTATAAACCCTAGAAATATGAATCTAGCGCCGCTCAGGTGAACTGTAAGATTTTTAAGGAAGGTCTGGGGGTTGAAGTGGATGGGAAATGTAATATTTTTAAGGACTGTCTTGAGGGTTGGAGAGGATGGGAAATTTGAGTCTTTCATCCTTTATGTGATGGAGGTCTGTCTACCAAAGAAAGAGCGAGAGAGTCTGACAGTGAATTTACACCTTCTGTGTCGACTTTAGACTGATCAGGGGAAATGACCACCCCACACTTGTGTAAAATCTTAACGTACCAAAACCTTCTTAGATATCTATTATTCGAATAACTAGACTACATCGCCATCTGCTGGCAAGTAAAATGCCTATAGCTCTTTTTTTTTCTTCAGTATTTTTTCAGAAAATTTCCAACACTTGGCAGGAAGATACTGAGCTGAACAAGGGGGCGGTTTTAGTTCTTATTTTTAAACAATGACTTCTTTTAAACAGATGTGTTTGTGTGTTAGTCGCTTGGTCTTGTCCGACTCTTTGCAACCCCACGACTGCAGCCCACCAGGCTCCTCCGTCCATGGAATTCTCCAGACAAGAATACTGGACTTGACTGCCATTCCCTTTTCCAGGGCATCTTCCCGACCCAGGGGTCAAACCCGGGTCTCCCTCATTGCAGGCAGATCCTTTACCGTCTGAGCCAGCAGAGAAGCCTCCTTTAAACAGGTGCTTCACAGTAATTGTCTCTTTTCCTACCCCTTCAGGTAGACACATGCTGGGCGTTCTGCAAAGCTCTGGAGGTTGGGGGTGTGGCTGTTAATGGTGGGGTGTGAGCTATGTGAGGGAGCATTCACTAGAGTTAGGGGTTGCGATATCAACTTTAGTGTCGTCTCCTGCAGAAAAGAAGAAAGACAAACTTGACTCCTGTGTGATCCCCTCCTCAGTGTGGAAACCTGAGGGCTCGAGAAAGGGCCCGACTGCTCATGCGTATCTCTGCTTTAACTTCAACACTTAATGGTTTTTTGGATGCCCCTGACTCATTAGCACGTTTGTGCCTGAGTCTTATGGGCCTTTCTGATGCTCTCAGTGCTTCCTGCTTTCCCACTGGTCTCCTTCACAGATTTCATCTTCAGTGACATAGATTATACATGCATGGTTAGGCAGATGTCTTTCTTTTAATTGAGCTGTAGCTGATTTATAATATTATATTGGTATCAGGTGTCCAACACAGTGATTCAATGTTCTTGTAGGTTAGGCTTCATTTCAAGTTTTCCTAGAATATAGGCTTTATTTCCTGTAAGCAGGGGATCTGACCGCTAGTTATTCTAGCCAGGCAGTCCTTAGAGTCAAGGGTCCAGACCTTGGGTGCTTACACTGTTCGGTGTGAAATCCCAGGGTTCAGGCGTGGCGTGAGTTGGACCCGTGGATGGGGGTTCCCAGGGAGCTTATCAGCAGGTTATAGGAGGAAGGATGTTCAGTCTGTGGACAGGCTCATACTGATCGAGTTTGCGCCCCTATCCATGGACAGGCTTTTCCACATCAGGGACACCCGTCCTGACTCAGGCCAGGGAAAGTCAACCCAAGTAGGAGGAAAGAGGAGACAAGAAGTAACTTCAAATCCGAATCCCCAAACTACTTCTAAATACTGAATGAACAGCCTCAAAGAAGATGTTGGTTTCTACTGTGCCGAACCTAAGCATAAATCAAAAACCATTATTGTTTTTTTATTGAGATATAGTTGGTTTACATTGTTGTGCATCTAGTGTACAGTGAAGTGATACAGTATGTGTATATCTTTTTAATCATGTCTTATTAAAGGATGTTGAGTAACAGTTCCCTGTGCTTTATAGTAGGATCTTATTGTTTATCTGTTTTATATAATACTTTGTTTATTGACTATGCCAAAGCCTTTGACTGTGTGCATCACAATAAACTGTGGACAATTCTGAAAGAGATGGGAATACCAGACCACCTGACCTGCCTCTTGAGAAATCTGTATGCAGCTCAGGAAGCAACAGTTATAACTGGACATGGAACAACAGACTGGTTCCAAATAGGAATAGGAGTACGTCAAGGCTGTATATTGTCATCCTGCTTAATTAACTTATATGCAGAGTACATCATGAGAAACGCTGGATTGGAGGAAACACAAGCTAGAATCAAGATTGCCAGGAGAAATATCAATAACCTCAGATATGCAGATGACACCACCCTTATGGCAGAAAGTGAAGAGGAACTAAAAAGCCTCTTGATGAAAATGAAAGAGGCGAGTGAAAAAGTTGGCTTAAAGCTCAACATTCAGAAAACGAAGATCATGGCATCCGGTCCCATCACTTCATGGGAAATAGATGGGGAAATAGTGGAAACAGTGCCAGACTTTATTTTTTTGGGCTCCAAAATCACTGCAGATGGTGACTGCAGCCATGAAATTAAAAGACGCTTACTCCTCTGAAGGAAAGTTATGACCAACCTAGATAGCATATTCAAAAGCAGAGACAAAAGAAAGCTGAGTGCCGAAGAATTGATGCTTTTGAACTGTGGTGCTGGAGAAGATTCTTGAGAGTCCCTTGGACTGCAAGGAGATCCAACCAGTCCATCCCAAAGGAGATCAGTCCTGGGTATTCATTGGAAGGACTGATGTTGAAGCTGAAACTCCAATATTTTGGCCACCTGATTTGAAGATCTGACTCATTTGAAAAGACCCTGATGCTGGGGAAGATTGAAGGCAGGAGGAGAAGGGGACGGCAGAGGATGAGATGGTTAGATGGCATCACCGACTCAATGGACATGAGTTTGGGTGGACTCTGGGAGTTGGTGATGGACAGGGAGGCCTGGCATGCTGCGCTTCATGGGGTCGCAGGGATTTGGACATGACTGAGCGACTGAACTGAACTGATATATATAAAACATCTCCCTTATTCATTTATCTGTGATGGAATTTAGGTTGCTTCTATGTCTTGGCTATTGTGAATAGTATTGCTACGAACATTGGTGTCCATATATATTTTCAAATTAAACCTTTCTCTGAATATGTGCCCAGGAATACAGCTGCTATATCATATGGTAGCTCTGTTTTTAGTTTTCTGAGGAACCTTCATACTATTGTTCATAGTGGCTGCACTGATATACATTCTCACCAACAGTGTAGGAGGGTTCCCTTTTCTCTACACTCTCTCCAGCATTTATTGTTTGTAGACTCTTTGATGATGACCTTTCTGACCATTGAGGTGGTAACCTCATTGTGGTTTTGATTTGAATTTATCTAATAATTAGTGATGTTGCGTGTTGCGTGTCTTTTGTGTGCCATTTCCAAAGGCCCTACCTTCATGTTGAGTGTGAATTTTAGAGAACAGACATCAGTGTATAGCACAAACCAAGCCATCTAGCCCCTTTCATAGGGCCTGGATGTCTAGCTCCTTAGTCTGTAGTTATTCTGATGTATCAAAATGTAAGTCCTTTTCTCCTGATTCAAGCACTTCAGGGACTCTCATTTCCTGCAAAACAAAGCCCAAGCTCCATAGCCTATATCAGCGGTCCCCAGCCTTGATGGCACCAGGGACTGGCTTCGTGGAAGACAATTTTTCCTTGGACTGTGGGGCGCTGGGGTTGGAGATGGTTTCAGGATGATTCAAGTGCATTACATTTATTGTGCACTTTGTTTCAATTATTATTACGTGTGATATATAATGAAATATTTATATAACTCACCATAATATATAATCAGTATAACTCACCATAATATATAATCAGTGGGAGCCCTGAGGTTATTTTCCTTCAACTAGATAGTTGAGCTCAGGCGGTAATATGAGTGATGAGAAGCAACTATAAATACAGATGAAGCTTCCCTCGCTCACCTGCTACTCGTCTCCTGCTTTGCTGCCTGGTTCCTGACAGGCTGTGGACAGGTGGTCCATGGCCTGGGAGTTGGGGACCCCTGGTCTATATGAATTAATCTGCAACTCACCTGTGCAGTTTCATCTCCCACCACCTTGGCCTTATGGTCCAAAGACTGAAAGGAATGTAGTTTTTCCGTGATACGTCTTGCTGCTTCACATGGGTTGTGCCTAAAACATTTTTGTCTACTTCATCTAAAAACAAATGGTTAACTCTACTCATCTTCAAAGTTCAAGTATCATATATAGGAAGCCTTCGTCCAGTCCCCACGGTTGGGCTTTGAGTATCTCCACTGGCCACTCACGCATTTCATTTGGCATCTTCAACATAGCACTGACCATCTTCAGTGAGTGACTTTATTTTGTGTTGAGCTCCTGGGTGCGCACATGGGTACGGGTTAGCCTCATGCAGATTTATTGCATAAAGCAGGTATTCCTTTGGGATTGTTTGGGTGAAGAGATTTCTTCACCTCTTCCTCCTGCTGTTACATTTTCCTCAGATGTTTCTTATGGACAGTTCTTTTCATGATCTCGAAAATAGTTCCGTGATATAAACCAAGGCTTGCTTAGTACCACAGACCAGGTAGCCTTACATGCGAATTTCAGTGCTTGATGTGCTGCTGTTTGAACTGACCCATTCTTAGTTGATTCTTTTTACCCCCAAATTACTATATTCTATGAATAATTCAGAGAATTCCCTTTTGAGAACAAGAATCTTCTCTGTCTTGCCCATCTCCTGATTCCCTTACCTAAAACTGTACCTGGCCCTTAGTAGATGAGTGGATGAATACTGCTTGTTTCTATCTAGAGAAGGGTATCTATTTTCTTGAAAGTTGTTCTATGATGCCCCATTCTGTTTCCTGACACCTAGAGCTGGAAAAAACAATGTTTTAACATTCCATAGGAATATCCAATCTCACAATATCTTAAAAATATTGAGGTATTACAGCTACAACCTTATGTATGAGAATACTCTTCACAGTGTATTAGAATTGCTGTATAATAGCCTTTTTTTTTAATTTAGGAAAACTAAAAAAAAAAAAAAAACCTTGCCAGAAATTCAGCTTTTGCAAGGCATATAGCATGTGATGACCGTGAGAGTATTTGGAACTTGCTAGTGAGTTGTGTAAATGAAGGAGCAGACTTACTCTTGTCTGTGAGAAAGAAAGAAATCACCCTTTTCCTGGTGAGTTAGTACTTGTCCACCCATTCAATTCCATTGAATAAATTGTATCTATTAAAGCCCTAAAGTAGCTGCTGTTATCCTAGCGGTAACAGCAGAATTAATAGAACTGACTTGAATGTGTGCCTGGCTTCTTTTCTTTACCCACCAAGATTGACTTAATACAGTGCAAAGCGTTTTTCAGACACTGACCATTTTCGCAAACGAATATATTTTAGAAAGGTTACTGAAGAGTGGACTCGTTGGAAAAGACTTTGATGCTGGGAGGGATTGGGGGCAGGAGGAGAAGGGGACGACAGAGGATGAGATGGCTGGATGGCATCACTGACTCGATGGACGTGAATCTGAGTGAACTCTGGGAGCTGGTGATGGACAGGGAGGCCTGGCGTGCTGCAATTCATGGGGTCGCAGAGTCGGACACGACTGAGTGACTGAACTGAACTGAACTGAAGGTAAACACTTAAGGGCAGCCTTGTGTGTTTATGCCAGTCACCCCTGTTCAGTTCCAGAGCGCCTCATTCCAGTAGACTCCAGTGTCAGTGGCGCCTCCTAGAAGCATGGGGTACAACATTTACCAGCCTTAAAAAATAATCCTTCTTCAAAAGGATAACTGTAGACAATTAGGTGTTCTGCCTTACACAGAATGAGCTAAAACCAAAACAGTGTGGACACCCAAACCTTTTAGAGAAGTTTGAAGATTGAAAAATAAAAAAACCTTCTCAGTGCTTCTTATTTGAATTTTTTGAAAGGTGTGAATTACCTAGTATTATATGTGTAAGAGAAGCTGAAATTGAAATGCACACTCTACCAGAGCCAAAGGTGACAAGCAGGGAGTAATTAACATTGACAATACACATTGCCCTAGGGATCTCAAAGTGAGAATTTAATTTTCTAGCAAGTCAGTTGGAAGTTTTTAATAAGCCAATTGGTCATTCAAATGACTCTGGTGTTACCTATGAAACATAAAAGATTACCTGAAATAATCCCAGTTGACTTGATACCAAGGCCTGGTATGGAAAGGAGAGAGCAGTCTAGTATTTAGTTACCATTATGTATCTAAACCCATGTTTGAATTTTATAGGAAGGGAAGCATGTCATTTGGTGAAACTGAAGGATTGGGTTAGTTGTAATAATTAAGGATAGAGTGTTATTCCTAAATTTATAGCAAGCACATGATAAAGCAGAACTTTTAAATTATAGGTTTGGATGAGATGTGGAACAAAAGACTTACAATGGCCTCTGCAACAACTGGCATAACAATGTGATAATTGTAAACTACACTTTAGCCCTCACACTCTCAAGTGTAATTTAGTGAATAGATTAACAAGGAGCAGAAAAGAAAGGGACTAACATTTACAAAGGCCTATTTTGTGCCACGTACTGTGCTGGATATGTAACTATTACTGATTCATTTAATTCTCGTAATCACCCTGGGAAGCAGACATTCCTGTATTTTACATGCTGAATTTCTACAAGATTATAAATGTTCACAGTCACCCAGTTAGAACATCCAAGTTAGCTATGACTCAAATATCCTGCTATTTCTACTATAATAGGATGACTCTCAAATACAGAATCGGAGAAGGCAATGGCACCCCACTCCAGTACTCTTGCCTGGAAAATCCCATGGATGGAGGAGCCTGGAAGGCTGCAGTCCATGGGGTCGCAAAGAGTCGGACACGACTGAGCGACTTCCCTTTCACTTTGCACTTTCATGCATTGGAGAAGGAAATGGCAACCCACTCCAGTGTTCTTGCCTGGAGAATCACAGGGACGGGGGAGCCTGGTGGGCTGCTGTCTATGCGTTCACACAGAGCCGGACACGACTGAAACGACTTAGCAGCAGCAGCAAATACAGAATATAGGAATACAAACAGGAATATTTTTAAGAAAGAGCAATTGTGATAGCTAGTTAAGGGACTATAATTAGAAGCAACAGATGCTGTCCAACCAATCAAATATTATTTGCTGTGGTTGATAGTGATCTAAAGTGAGGCACCCTACTCAATTTTAAACCTCTTTTGATACTGCCTAACCTCTTGGACTGCAAGGAGATCCAACCAGTCCATCCTAAAGGAGATCAGTCCTGGGTGTTCATTGGAAGGACTGACGCTGAAGCCGAAACTCCAATACTTTGGCCACCTCATGTAAAGACTTGACTCATTGGAAAAGACCCTGATGCTGAGAGGGATTGAGGGCAAGAGGAGAAGGGGACGACAGAGGATGAGATGGCTGGATGGCATCCCCGACTCGATGGACATGAGTTTGGGTGAACTCCGGGAGTTGGTGATGGACAGGGAGGCCTGGTGTGCTGCGATTCATGGGGTCGCGAAGAGTCGGACACAACTGAGCAGCTGAACTGAACTGAATGTAAAATTCATTCTTTTATTGTTTTGTTCAATTCACTTTAAGAAATGACCTCTAGAAGTGCCTTGTATTTGCCATGACGACAGCTCTATAAATGTTGCAATTACTCGAGGCACTCCAGAAATGGTGTTGAGAAATAGACACAGGTGTAGACGTGGAAACTGAAAAATGTCGAAGTAAGATTTGGAAACACCAACTAGAGAAATCATATATTATAAATAATGGGAGCCTGAGATACTTTTGCTATGGTTAAAAACATTTATTTCAAGAAAATTATATTTAGTTAATACTGTCCATATTTCATATTATGCAAAGACATTAGTAATCTACACAATAAAATGAAAATTAATGTTAAATTGCATAAGTTGACTAACTTTCCTATGTGGATTTTCATGAATTAAATAATGATGACAAAAGCTAATAGGGCTCAATCATTAAGCACTTACTGCATGCCATCCACACTGTATTTAATCTTTGCAACAAGTCTGTGAAGGGCCCCCCAGGTGGTGCTAGTGGTAAAGAACTCTCCTGCCAGTGCAGAGATATAAGGGACACAGGATGGATCCCTGGGTTGGAAAGATCTCCTGGAGGAGGAAATGGCAACCCACTCCAGTATTCTTGCCTGGAGAATCCCATGGACAGAGGAGCCTGGTGGGCTATGGTCCATAGGGTCACAAAGAATTGGACACGACTGAAGTGACCTAGCACACAGCACACGGTGAAGTAGGCACTTTTATCTCTGCATTGAGAGCTGAGCTTAATGAAATTAGAGAAATTGCTCAGAGTTACATAAGTTAACAGTGTGTATGTAAGCATTCAACCTATGTATAGAGCTGGCCAAAGCCCATGACTTTTAACTACTATTCTATACTGTTTGATATTATTTTTCAGAACAGGATTTATTTTTATTCTTTAAATGAGGAGCTGATATTTGGAAGCCTCTTCCTATTATTGTCTTTTGTTGTTGTTGTTACAGGGAACCAAAGTCCTACAGATGTTCATGTGGTACCTGAACCCACGGCAAGTCTTTGACCTTTCTCAGGAAGGACCGAAAGATGCGTAAGTCTGGAAATATCCTCTGTGGTTCATTCCGCTTTAGACGAGTGAGAAGATCTTTCTGTTTTGAGGTCCTGCTGTGTTATTTGATTACATCGTGAGGCATTCTCTGCCTTTCATCTACTTGCTCACCTCTACTACTCTCCCTTTAAAACTTCACCTGATGTTTCCTCTCTTCGCTGGCTAAGTTTCATTCAACACATATCCTGTGTGTTACTAACTCCTCGTGTGTTTGTTGCTTAGACATATGTAACTGTAGATAAGGGGCAAGTCTGACTTGAGAAAGGATCCATCCTTTTTCTACTTCTGCATGTATGGCTTTGGAGATGTACCTTAACAGGAACAAGTGTTTCTTTGTGGAGAATGGCCATGATCTGTTTATGAATGTATTTGTTTATTTGATTTAGAGATTGTGTATATATATATATGCATCCATGACCACTTGTGAAACGAGTAAATTGATTATACCTGTAGATTCCATAGCAGAGTGGGGGAGACACTCTAGTTCCTGTTTAATCCCTTGTTTGAGCCTCTCAGAAATTTCATTCTCTATTTTTTGTTGAAAGGGGTGAAAAATAAAGTCTAGTTGTAGGTGACATGTATCTCATATCTTCCTTTTGGTGGAAGGGTGTATGGTAGGAAAGAGCCAGGGATGTTTCTGCTGTTATCTGGTTCCCTTTTGAAAACCCATCTAATAAGGTAGTTCAGATTTTATCTGTTAAACCTTAGAGCTAAAGAGATACTAATTACTTTTCAGTAAGTAATATCAGAGGCAAAGAAGCACTCAGATAATTTCTGAGAATTTGTCAGATAATTTTTAGAGAAATAATATTCCTCTATGATATGGATAAATCATGTATTTTAAGCATGCAGGAGAACATTAATTATGAAAATTAATTTCTGTTGTCATTCTTCTATGAACTTCTTTGCCACTAGAGTTTGCTGTAAGACTTCTTTTTTTTTTTTTTTTTTATAATATTCCTCTATGATATGGATAAATCATGTATTTTAAGCATGCAGGAGAACATTAATTATGAAAATTAATTTCTGTTGTCATTCTTCTATGAACTTCTTTGCCACTAGAGTTTGCTGTAAGACTTCTTTTTTTTTTTTTCTGCATTCAGATGTATTAAATCAAGTCTACTATCCTGGGTTTTGCACTTTTACGTTTACTTTCCTTAAGATTTTATCATTTTCAGTTAGACTTTAGGTAGATAACCTCATAGATCACCATAAAGAATATGGCAAGACAGGAACTGTTTTCAGAAAAAATGTCATTTGATGTAAATAAGGTGATGTTTCTGGAATAGAGCCATTAGAATCTTCACTTCAGCAGACAGCTTCGTAGGGGAAGTGTCATTACATTTTCTTCAGTGACAACAGGAAAGATCTATTTTCAAGGAGACAAAATAAACTTCGGTACACCTTCCCTCTTTGGGCTGAGAAGTATAAATGGAGGTTTTAGTATTAGCAAGTGAGTGGAATTGTGGGTGCAGTTGTAATAATGTTAGTGGGGTGTCCCATCTCTCTGAAGAAGGTTTTCTAGGGTTAAGAGTGGGAAGTATAAGTCTGAAAAATAAATAGATCTGAGGAAAGCCAATCAAATATAAGGAAGAGACTTATAAGGACTATTGATTAATGATGGTTTTCTTTGAGAAAGGAGGAGGAGAATGACTGGAAAGAAAAAGAAGGAAGCTGACCCTAATGAGGGAAATAATGTGAGCTGACCCATTAATAGGAGTTATGGGAAATAAGCGCCAGGATGTTCCAATCCCGGCCACTTAAAAATGGTGTTGGCTGCCAGCCTTTCATCTGACTGTTGGAGTCAGTCCTCTTGTGATCACACAGATCGAGTCACTTTGTAACTGGTTTTGAAGCTATTGCCATCCTCATGATTATACACTCTCTTCACCTGCCCCCTTCCCCTCTTTTGTGCTGTGTGTTGGAATAACGCTCTCTGCTGTGGCCAGGGACAGGCTCTTTTGTTAACTTTTTCCTATTTCCTTCACAGGCTTGAGTTGTATAGGAAGGTACCAAACCTGCGGATTCTGGCCTGTGGTGGGGATGGAACGGTAGGTCCTTGAAAGAGAATCCGGTTCTCTTCCTTGTTTCTTCTGTCTGCCATTTGTTCTCCTGAAAACATGTGTCTTTCTTCATTCCCACCTCACAGTCTTTCCAGTCCACTGGGTCCCCGAACCCTGGGATCTAATACCCGATGATCTGAGGGAGAACTGGTATAATAAGAATAGAAGTGAAGTGCACAGTAGGTGTAATGCACTTGAACCATCCTCCCCCGACCCTGGTCCTTGGAAAAATTAACTTCCATGCAACAGGTTCCTGGTGCCAAAAGGTTGGGGACCACTGCCCTAAACCATTTGTCTCTTATGTGAATCCAAGCCCCTAAGGGTTAGGAGGGACTCTTGTTATTGCCCTTAAGGATTCAGTCTTGGTCTTTCTAAATTCTGTCCTCCCCACCACCACCCCGTCCTGTGTCTCCCTGTTCCACAAAGTAAGGATCACTAGAATGAAGTGATCACTAGATCACTAGAATGATCTTATGATCACTAGAAGTGATCTTCTAGCCACGTCACTAGAATGAAGATCATAGATGACTAAATGATTTTTAAAACAGAAACTGACCTATTTCCAGATATTCTTAATAGTTGGTCACAATTCTGGAAGAAAAATATGCATACACAATTGAATTATTGCTTTTTTTTTTTCACTTGTGGAAATAAAAGAATATTGACCAACGTTTTGTCTTAAAGATCACACTTGGTCCTCTTTGGAGTCATTTTAGGAGAAAAGATGGAATTGGGCTGACGTTTAATATCACGGGTTTATTTACCCCAGTTTGTCTCATCTGTTTCTCAGTTTGCCCTCTACTTATGTTGCTATATTTAGCAAAGGCAAATAATTGAGAATGGTGACATTTAGATTTTGCTGTTCAGTATCTTTTCTTCTGTATTTAGAGTCTGATCTCATAGGATTTTATTATGAACTATCTTTGGCTTTTCTCTAATTTTCCTAATTAGAATGTTTTATTCTCAAAGGTAGCAACAGAATCTTCTAATTTTATCTCTCACAGCACGTTAGCACTTAATGCTGCGCTGAATACACATTATATACTAATAAGCACAACCAGAAAGAAATTAAACAGTGATTCCCTAGTCCTTTAAGATTTTCTGCAGAGAGGAAAACAATTTTCAGTTGAGAAAATAGTGTTTACTATTCTTTGAAACTCTGATACACGTTATTAGCTTATAAAATTCATTATAAAGTCTTAAAGAAGCCAAACCTTTTTTGCTTTGTTTAACCTGGTGCTTTCCAGAATTATTTGACTGTTGGGATACCCCTGGCATCCTGAGTTCAGGGTCCTTTCTCTCTCTTAAATGACAATTACCTCAAATCCGTGTTGGCTGCCTGTGCCATCTTCATATATCAGGCTTCATCATGGACTGGCCGTCCCACCTTCCAAACTTCCCCTTCTCCCCTGAGTCTCTCATCACCTCTCTCTGCCCACCCCCACCCCCCTCATGGCTTTTTTCCCCTAATTCAGCAGGTATGTGTAGAAAGCACTGTTCTAGGTTTTGTGGTCTTGAAGTATTCTCTGCAATTAGAGAAATGTTTGGAAACATGGAAATTTTAAGCATAAAGGAAAGAGAAAGAAGTCTAGTCCAGACACACGTGAAACGTTTGTAACTATGGAGTCAGAGCTGAATTTCAAAAGAAGAGAAAACGATAGAAGAAGGACCACCAGTAGTCTTATCAAGGAAAACAACCCCCAAAGAAGTTTCAAGACAGTGATTATATTATTAAGAGACTGAAGGATTACTATGGATTTGGATACTAGGAGGTAACTGGTGGTTTTCAGGAGAATAGTTTTAATAGAGTGCCTGACACAGAATGAGAGATTTATCATTGTTGCTAAGTTGTGTCTGCCTCTTTGCAACCCCATGGACTGTAGCAGACTTCCCTGTCCTTCACTATCTCCTGGAGTTTGCTCAAACTCATGTCCATTGAGTCGGAGATGCCATCAATGGGACTAAACCCACAATGAGTGAGATTCAGTACCACCCTAATGATTTCTGAGCTTCCCTGGTGGCTCAGATGGTGAAGAATCCACCTGCAATGAAGGAGACCTGGGTTTGATCCCTGGGTTGGGAAGATCCCCTGAAGATGGGAATGGCACCCCACTCCAGTATTCTTGCCTGGAGAATCCAATGGGCAGAGGAGCCTGGTGGGCTGCAGTCCATGAGGATGCTAAGAGTCCGGACACGATTGAGCAGCTAATGAGCAACACACATAAGGAGTTCTAATGAGCAGGTCTGATCACAGTGCTGAATTTCTAGAAATACTTTCCGGTGTCATTAATGTCACCTTCTTGACTCACAGACTACCTGGTTCTCCTGCTTTTCTTATCTTTTCCAGCATCTCTTCTTTAAATATACCATAATTAGGTATCTTTTGGGTATCTTCCAGATACCATAACTAGGCATCTGGAAGACCTGGACCATAAGCTAGGTCTTCCAGAAGCCTGGATGTAACTTCTCATTTATGTTCTAGGTGCTTTTTCCTCCCTGGTACCTTCTCTATCATCCTAGCTTCAGTTTTTACATCCTTCTACATAGTTCACAACTGCAGTAGACATTTATATGTACAACAGCTATGAAAAGTGGTATATTTCCCTTAGAGCTGATGCATTCTTTTGCACTAATTATTTTTGTCAGTGGTAACCTCTGTAGTCCAATCATGTAGAATCAAAACTTTGCATATCTTCTACCTTATATAAAACCAGATTTGATTTGATTTTACCTTGTTAAAACAAGTTGTGCTGTGAAAGGTATCTGGGGTTTATGACGTGTTTATCAAGGTATGTGATTAATGTTTTTAATTTGATCAGTTTAGAATATGAAACTTTTGAGTATTTGTTTGAAGGAGAGGCCTGCTGATGGAATCATGAAGAGAAACTCTTGGCTCTTGGCAAATGAAGGATAATTCCTGGGTACCGGGTATATGTTTGACATCAGGTGCTCAGCCTTCATTTAGTGAGTATGTCTATCACTGCAGAGGTTGTCAGAATTCTAAGTGACAGGGTTCTAGGAGGAATCAGAAATGGAACACTTTGGACTGGTTGGGATGAGGATATGTTAATCCTTAATCACATCAGTTTATATACAAAGTATTATTTAATATACAGACATCTTACATTGATTTGGAAAAAAGTTGTTAGGCTTCAGTATGTTACTTTAATTTAATGCTGTTAAAAAGTACAAAGGCATATACTGCACTTGGAAGAGGAAGAGATGCTTGTGCCGCCATTGCTGTGGCTTTTGGCAAGTTCCTTAACCCCTTCTGAGATGTTCTAAGTCTGAAAACAGACACATTTGGATCCCTAAGCATCTTCACAACTGTAGCATTGTATTAGTATAGACCATTGCTGTTTAGGAGAACTATTATGTAAGCTGCAGTCTTTAATTTTAAGTTTTCTAGAAGACACTTAAAAAACTAAGAAGCAGTTGAAATTGATTTTATAATATATTTTCTTTAGCCCAGTGTATCCAAGATACTATCATTTCAACACACAGTCAGTGTAGAGTTACTAATGGGATATTTTATGCTCAGTTTTTATTGTCTCCAGAACCAGCCTATATTTTAAATTTACAGCGCCTCCAGTTTGGATCAGCCACGTCTGAGCCGTCTGTGACCACACCTGGCCAGTGGTGGCTGCGGGGGACAGTGCCACAGTTTCAGGCTCTTTGTAACTGGTTTACAGAATCCCAAGATGGTCACATAGTTGCAGGTATCCAGTGGGCTGGCCCCATCTTTGATCTCTAGGCGGAGAGAAAAATAACTCAGGATGATCTCAAATCTTCATGTTTTAAACTAGACACATTCTGTCTTTGGTCAGGGGTAGATTTGCGTTCTGTGCTTTCTGCGGCCACATCTCCACCCATCGAACTCCCCATGGCTGCTGCTTAACTGTCAAGGAGTCTGCAAACTGAGACACTAAAGTCACAGGTCCCCTCCCCTCCTGAAGGATCCTTAAGGTGTAATGTGATCTGTTGTTACCTGCCCTTGGCCTTGATGAACTGAGCTGGACCCAAAGGTCCACCCTTAACCCTGTTGACGTCTTTCCCAAGGGCTGGAGTTAAATGGACTCGAACTACAGCATGCTTATTTCTGGTTCAGTTGGCATCCCCAGGTGAGGATACATGCTCAACAGAAGGCACGCCCATGCCCTGGCTCACTGCAGCCACAAACAGGGAAGAGTGGTCTATTTCCCTCTAACTGACAGGGCAAGTAAATTGCTCCACATGCCTCTTCTCTCTCAACCTCTCCACATCCCAGAGTCCCTTGAGAAGCAGCCCATGGTGTAACCTCAGTTGTCTTCATGCCAGTGAGAGAATGGACAGCCTAAAGTCTACATTGTATTAAAAAAAAAACTCATATTTTGGCTTTTTTCTCAATTCCTTTAGCGCTGATTTTAAACATTTATCTTACCATAGAGTGACTTTGTAAACTATTAAGTGCAAGTATAAAAATATCAAAAGGACGAATGGCAGTGTACATGTTAGAAAGGGAACCCGGTTGTCAAATGCTGCCTTTGGATGGTCTTTCAGGGTGCAGAAACGTTCCCCTCCTCTTTTGATTTCTTCATATGAGAATCCTTTACTTTTCTGCCTGCAGATAATATGAAGAAAGGCAATTGTGCACCTGCTCTGTTCGAAGAAAATATCAATTCTCGGTCCTGTTCGCCCGCCCCTCAGTCCGTTCTCAAGCTAGCATGTTGCTGAATGAAAACGCTGCTCCGCCTGCGCTTGGGAAATTATCTGGTGATAGTTATAGCTGGATGTGGCCAGGAGGTGGCAGCATCCGGCAACTGCTGCAGCCTCAGGGCTTTCGGGACCCTGTGAGCCAGCTCTGTCAGCCCTGCTTTGCCTAACGGAAGGCAGGAGGAGCCCTGCTACCGGGAACATGACTCTGCCCACTCTTCAGTTGTGATGCAAAATTTGCTAAGTGTCCTCTGTTGCAATTACTTAAGTTTAATTGAGGAGGTGCTTGTGGAGATGATTTGGGATAATGCAAAATTCCCAGTAAATACAGTCCTGCCCACAAATATGCATCTGGACTTCCAGCAGGAGCAGGGTCCTGGGTCCTGGGAAGGGAGAGCTGATGATAACGGACTTTAAGACCTTTTATATAGTTTTGTTCTCATGGGGCAGAGACACAGACTATTCCTGAAGACCTTTTATGCCTCCTTCTCTTGTAGGTGTATAGTCTCTCCCCGCCACCGCCCTGCCCCCTCTACCCCCAACCCCTGTCTCTGTCACCCTTCTGCTACAGTACAGCGTGGCTTTTACTTTTTTTTGATAGTCTGTGAAAGACTTTGTGACTTGTTGGCAGTCAGCGTTGGGATCGATCTGTGAAATTCAAGGCTCAACTTCGAAGTGGAGAGACAGGAAAAAGGCATTTTGCTTCTAGGAAACTGGACTTTTATGGAGTAAAGAAAAAAGAAGAAAAATATATAGCTTAAGTCAGAGCAGTAAATGTTAATTTTAGGGTTTCTTGTTTGTCAGGCACCTGCTAATCAATGTCTTTATGTCATTTAATTTGATAAAATGCCCATGTGAGGCAAGTACTGTTGCCCCTTTTTACATAGGAGGGAACTAGGTTAACTGACTTGCCTAAGCTCACCTGGCCAGTATGTGATGGAGCCAGCAAGTCTCCCCCATCTCTGTGCCTTTCCTAGGTTATGTTGCCTTTTGGGGAAGGTGGTTGTTGGGTAGTGATGATGTAGCTCTTGGATGAGAAAACTTATTCAAGAGTTGTGTGAAAGAAAGAGCCAGAGCCACGTTAGCCAAAGAATTGTGAGCCAAATATGGATTTAAGACAAAAAAATCTGTGCTGTGAAAGGCAGGAGATGTTTGATGACTCCAAGGGTTATGTAACTGATGATGCCTGCTTGTATTCAGGGGAAAATTAAATGGTTGATTAACTGGCCATTGGATGGCATCACCAAATCAATGGACATGTGTTTGAGCAAACGCTGGGAGATAGTGAAGGACAGGGAAGCCTGGTGTGCTGCAGTCCATGGGGTGGCAAAGAGTCAGATATGACTTAGTACCTGAACAACAACAAACTGGCTATTGGGAAAAGGAGAGAGAATCTATTTCTGCGGTTTTTTTTTTTTTTTTTTTTTTTTTTAACCAGATCAACTGGTAAGAAAGGGGAAGAGCCTTTACATTCAAATCAACTGTATGTTTTCTTTTTATGCTGAAGCAAAAGTAGCTCAGTCCATGTCCAACTCTTTGCAACCCCATGGACTATAGCCCACCAAGCTCCTTTGTCCAAGGGATTCTCCAGGCAAGAATACTGGAGTGGGTTGCCATTTTCATCTCCGGGGATCTTCCCCACCCAGGAATCAAACCTGAGTCTCCTGTTTTGCAGGCAGATTCTTTACCATCTGAACCACTGGAGAAGCCTATACTTAGGCCAAGTCTAAAACAGAAAGGAGTTGGTGAGGAGTCAGAGCGTCCAGAAGACTTGCCATTTTGTGGAATCACCACAGTTTCATGTGGAATCTTTGCAGCCTTCCAAGAAAAAGAAAGGAACAATTCTTAAAGTTTAAATGAGGACAATTATACAGATCAAAGATCTCTTTGATCAGTCACTCAGTTGTGTCCAACTCTTTGCAACCCCATGAATCACAGCACTCTAGGCCTCCCTGTCCATCACCAACTCCCAGAGTTCACCCAAACCCATGTCCATCGAGTTGGTGATGCCATCCAGCCATCTCATCCTCTGTCGTCCCCTTCTCCTGCTGCCCCCAAACCCTCCCAGAATCAGGGTCTTTTCTAGTGAGTCAACTTTTCACATGAGGTGGCCAAAGTATTGGAGTTTCAGCTTCAGCATCAATCCTTTCAATGAACACCCAGGGCTGATCTCCTTGAGAATGGACTGGTTGGATCTCTTTGCAGTCCAAGGGATTCTCAAGAGTGTTCTCCAACACCACAATTCAAAAGCATCAGTTCTTCAGCGCTCAGCTTTCTTCACAGTCCAACTCTCACATCCATACATGACCACTGGAAAAACCATAGCCTTGACTAGATGGACCTTTGTTGGCAAGTAATGTCTCTGCTTTTTAATATGCTGCTGAGGTTGGTCATAACTTTCCTTCTAAGGAGTAAACGTCTTTTAATTTCATGGCTGCAATCACCATCTGCAGTGGTTTTGGAGCCTCCCCCAAAAAAGTTTGACACAAAAAATAAAGATCTATTAGGAGACACTTTATCAATTCATGGAAGTTATGGGACACTTATTTCAAAGTTACTTGACAATTATTTGTGTTTTATGGGTTGTAAATTATTCTCTGACCTTCTGGTCTGTCTTACTGTTAGTGTTCTTTCTGGTATTTAGAATTTTTCTCTGCAGGCTCAACTTCAGAGGAAAATGTTTTGCTGTGTGATTTTTCCCTTTTCTTTCTCTGCACCCTTGTACTAATCTTTTCTAGTAGTTTGAATGGTTTCCAGATTCCTGAGACTCGAGTTGGGTTTTCTATAAGTGGTTAGAGCTCCCATCCCGACCCTGGGTCAGGGGTGTTTCAGGTGTGCCAACAAGCTCATGGGCATTTAAGTTCACTAATAGAAGCTTTGTCCCTCCAGCCCTAAGGCATCACAGCTCTCTGTGGATGATGGCCTCAGGCAGTGGCTCCTCACCCTCTCTTCTTGGCCTCTTTTCTTCTGACCACATAGGGAGTCTGGTTCATACACAGCCTCCTGCCAGCAAGGAGTGAACTTTTATCCCCTGTCATCAGACAGAAGCCAAACGCCTGGCTTCCTCTGCTTGCCCCTCTGTGCTTTCTTTGTTTCTGACCCATGGAGACTTTTTTTTTTTCCCTCTTATTTTTATGTCTAGAGGGAAATAGAATGTTCAAAGTGTGAACTCATAGCATTATCTTTATCCAGAAAAGACAGACCTATTTCAAAGGACCGCAAGAAAAATATTTCTAATTTAAATCTATCTAAAAGAACTTTGATTTGACTTGTGAGTATAAATCAGAATAGGGGAGCTGCCAGGGCATGTCTCGGAGAAGTTAAAGAGTCTGTATTCTTTTCCCTGCTGTATATGGGGTATTGAATTAGATTTCCAGTAAGTTCCACCTCCTCTCTCAGAGTCTCTGGTTCTACTCAGGGCTGTTTACAGCTGTAGTCAGGGAGCCCAGATTGTTGGCATTTCTGAATTTTCATGTCCTTTTTCATGACCTTTAAACCCCCTGCTCATCATTTGTTAGAGGCCTCTTCTTTGACTCGATCTCGTTTGTGTTTTCAGCGGCCGAGGAACAACCTCTAACATAGTCATTAGCACTACTTTAGCATCTGGCTTTTTTGTTTTTCTTTTACTTTGATAGCAAGTGGTGACTGCAGCCATGAAACTAAAAGATGCTTACTCCTTGGAAGGAAAGTTATGACCAACCTAGATAGCATATTCAAAAGCAGAGACATTACTTTGTCACCAAAGGTCCATCTAGTCAAGGCTATGGTTTTTCCAGTGGTCATATATGGATGTGAGTGTTGGACTGTGAAGAAAGCTGAGTGCTGAAGAATCGACGCTTTTGAACTGTGGTGTTGGAGAAGACTCTTGAGAGTCCCTTGGACTGCAAGGAGATCCAACGAGTCCATCCTAAAGGAGATCAGTCCTGGGTGTTCATTGGTAGGACTGATGTTGAAGCTGAAACTCCAATACTTTGGCCACCTAATGCGAAGAACTGTCTCATTTGAAAAGATCCTGATGCTGGGAAAGATTGAGGGCAGGAGGAGAAGGGGACAACAGAGGATGAGATGACTGGATGGCATCACCAACTCAATGGACATGGGTTTGGGTGAACTCCAGGAGTTGGTGATGGACAGGGAGGCCTGGTGTGCTGCGGTTCATGGGGTTGCAAAGAGTTGGACATGACTGAGCAATGAATTGAGCTGAACTGAAGGATTCCCCAGTGCTCCAAAGATCCCAAAGGTCCATGCTATTGACTCTGGGATGGTCAGGCCACTTGGGAGATGAGTTTAGTTCTTTACTGAAACATTCATTGCACCAGAGCGGCTCAGAGGTTGGCCTTTGATGTGTGGCAAACCTAGCTTTGAATGTCAGCTCTACCGTATAAATGTCATGATGTTAAGGCAGTCACTGAACCTTTCAAGCCTTGGTTTCCTTGTCTACGAATTGGGAATGAAAATTATATCTATTGTAGAGAGTTGTTTTGAAGTTTAATAATTCAGTAGAAAGCTTTGCTTAGGGACTAGCACACAGAAAAGATCAGTGTGCCCCTCTTTTTGTTAATTGTAAAATCCTTAAGAGCAACCATTCTGCCTTATCTTAGAGTGTCTCACTCATCTTTTTATTTCAATTCCTTATTTCCATGCTTTATATATAGTAGTGTTCAATAAATGTACTGTTAAAATACAATTTTAAAAATTTTGAAACATGATCCTCAAACAACTTTAGAATCAATAAATGTTAAAAACTTTATTTAGGTTTGTAATGAAGGAGTTAGCAAGATAATACCGCCAGTTTATTGGAGAAGAAGAGGAAAATAATTGTATAGTTTATACCAGAATAATTTTTCTAAATTTGAGACAAAATTGGTTTATATTCTGATGGGGGAACAGAACCAGAGCATTTAAAGTGATCTTCTCTTCTCAATGTTTGTAACTCTACAGGACAAAATTTTTCCTAGTAACTTACACTCATAAAGTTCTTAGATAAGCCTGTGACGCTGCTCTAGAATGACATTGTGAGGATATTCAGGTTTCTTTTTGCTGTTTCCAAGTTTGGGGTAATTTTTCTAAATAGTTATAATAAGACAAAACACCAAGTATTATTTATCTTAGAAAAAGATTGAACAGGAATATAATTCTAGTATATAAGTATCCATTTTCTGCCTAAGCTTATAATAAGTACTAAGTTCATCCATAATTATGTTTTTTAATGTTTCATTAAGAGGAATGTAGGGATATTTAGGAAAGCACTACTAATTTCTAAGATGATAACGTACAGAGTAACCGTTTAATGAGTACTTCCATAAGCTATGCACCATATCAAGGTTTTTATGTATGTTTTAGTTTTAATCTATAAACAGTCTTGTGAGGTAGGTATTATTATCCTCATTTTGAAAATCGAATAAATGAGTCTTACTGAGGTTAAATATTTAATCAAGATGACAAAGCCAGTGTGAGCCAGAACTGAGATTTAGTCTGATTTCCTGAATGCCCTAGGGATAAACCAACCTCCCTAAATTGTAAACTCTCCTGAATTTTAAAGTAGATCTCTAGTTAAACACAAGAGATGTGGGTTCAAGCCCTTGGTCAAGAGGATTCCCTGGAGAAGGAAATGGCAACCCACTCCATCATTCTTCCTGGAAAATGCCATGGGCAGAGGAGCCTGCATTTGACTCTTTGCAGCCCCATGGCTGCAGTCCATGGGGCTGCAAAGAGTCCAGTATGACTGAGCGCACACATGATGAACAGGTCTAGTTTTGTTTATATGAAATGGTGTATACAAAATAGGTCTTTTTCCCTTTGAAGAGACTTGGCGCATTGAAACTGCTTGAGATAAGTGCCCTTTCTGTTTCCTGGTTGCTGGATTTTTAAAGAAAAATATGCCTATTCTGTTTTGCTCCTTTTGAAGCCTCCTATTCTCAGGTTGTCTTCTTTGTAACTTATTTATCTTTCTTCTATCTCTTCTGGCCCCCAAATGTCTGTAGGTGGGCTGGATCCTTTCCATTCTGGATGAACTGCAGCTGAGCCCTCAGCCTCCCGTCGGGGTCCTTCCTCTGGGGACTGGGAATGACCTGGCTCGGACTCTCAACTGGGGAGGGGTAAGCATGTCCTCAGGGGCTGCCCACGTCGTCCAGCAGTGGAGTCCCCGAATCCACAGCACATGCCCCAGGAGCACATGTGCTCCTCTTGTTCAAGCAACGAGTTAGAGTTGAGAATCAAGGTCCCCATGAACCATGGTTTTATCTTCAGTTTAAATCTGTAGTCAGCTAGAGAAGAGGAAGTTTTATTTTTAAAAATGGGTTTTAGTACACAGGTCTGGGTCTTTCTGAGGTATCCACTAAAAGGCAGTAGTCACAGGTATCCAGGGGGTGGATTGGTCCTCATATTAAGCAATTACAGAGACTCAAATTGCTCCTGACCCCTAGTCCTGCCCTGGTGAATCTGGTTCAGATTTCTGATTCTTACTTTGGAAGAGTCATGGCTTTGTTTGAGCACCTAGTTTTCTGGTCAACGTCATCAGGTTTTTGCCTATACAGGTAACCAATTTTCCTTTTCACCCTGGAGTCAACTTCAGGCAAGCTGGTTAAAAGAAGTTTATCTGCCACTAACCAGCCATTTAAAAGGGGCTTCCCGGGTGCCTCAGTGGTAAAGAATCCTCCTGCAATATGAGAGATGTGGATTTGATCCCTGGGTCAGGAAGATCCCCTGGAAAAGGAAATAGCAAACCAACTCCAGGGTTCTTGCCTGGTAAATCCCACAGACAGAGGAGGCTGGTGGGCTGTAGTCTATGGGGTTGCAAAGGGTCGGACATGACTTAGTGACTAAATAACAACAACAGTCATTTAAAAACTATTATATTGTCATCATCATCATTAATATTTTTTGCAGTATTAGGAAAATAAGAAAGCACAATATGCTAACATATCCTGCCTGACTGGCTTTTTAACTGCTCATATGAAATTATTGCCTGGACTGGGCTTGATGAAAATTATCTTCAGATATTAGCAGATATTAATCCAGCTTTTGGGTGTATTAACCTCCCATGGGTGATAATTATGTCAGTATATTAGCAGATATTTATTTGGCCTTGAGTGAATTAACTTCCCAGAGGTCTTTTTTTAATTTTAAGTAAGCATAGTATAAATAATATATTCTTATGAGGCAGCTAATGTATTTATCAGTATTAGTTCCTCTTATCTAAATCAATGCCTTGATCATCCTTAATAATCATGCTATCAGTCGTGTGTGTTCAAGGAGTAAGTAGATAGCTCCCTGCTAAGTCACTTCAGTTGTGTCCAACTCTGTGAGACCCCATAGACAGCAGCCCACCAGGCTCCCCTGTCCCTGGGATTCTCTAGGCAAGAACACTGGAGTGGGTTGCCATTGCCTTCTCCAATGCGTGAAAGTGAAATCGCTCAGTCGTGTCCGACTCTTGGCGACCCCATGGACTGCAGCCCACCAAGCTCCTCCATCCATGGGATTTTCCAGGCAAGAGTACTGGAGTGGGGTGCCGTTGCCTTCTCTGAGATAGCTCCCTAGCAGGGCTATTCATCAGGCAGACGTGCCTTATGTCATGAAAGTAATGGTGTCTTAGGACAAGGTCAGGGAGAGGTGAGTGAAATGGAATATTAGAAATCACCTAGCAGATGTCGCTTGATTATTTTCCTGCTTCGCCACATACACTTGTTCTGTGTATCCTCCAAATTTCTCTAGAGGGAGACATGGGGAAATCTGTTTTCACCCTGATAAAAACAGCCATCCAGCATGGCTCTCAAATGACTGCCATTGACTGTTAGTTCTTGGTGCTAACAGAAGTCATTCTTCTGCTCAAACCAACTAGACATAGTATTTCTGTGCACGGTAACCCTGATTATTGTCTTAAATTCTAAATATCTCAAGGGAACAGCTTACTCGCAGCCTTGTTAATTGCAAAATAAAGGGAGAGCTGTAGCCGAAGGTCTCCGCCTGGCATGAACTATCAATACCTTTGGCTATTCTGTCCACTGTTCCAGACAGCAGTGTGTTCGTTCTTTGATTCCTTAGGGCTACACTGATGAGCCTGTTTCTAAGATCCTTTGCCAAGTAGAAGATGGGACGATTGTACAGCTGGATCGCTGGAACCTCCACGTGGAAAGAAACCCAGACTTGCCTCCTGAAGAACTGGAAGATGGCGTGTGTAAGGTTAGAGAGTTTTCCCTTCTGCAGAAAGGGAACCCTGGAGTATTTTCTGCCTGAGCCACAGGAAATACGTTCCTGGCTGGAGGGTTAATGTCTGATTCCCTCCTATAGGGGTTATGGCTATTAGGGCTGTGAGAATAATGCTATCCAGAGATTCTGCCCCATAGACTTCTAAAGATCGAGGTTTCCTAAGTGTTTCCATAATGCCGGGAGCTATTCTCTGTCCTCAAATTCCACACCAGAAAGAAATATATCCATTTTCTAATCTTTCAAATTCATTGCAAAATGTTAAACCCCTGAGGAGATTAAAAAAAAAAAAAAAGTCATATGGCCTGAAACATTAGGCACAAGGTCTTTCAATAGAAAGATACCATCTGAGATTTCTGGTCTGATAGCAAAAATTCCAATTTCATCACTTGTTTGGGATGTGAAGATACACCTAAACAAATGTTTGACTTAGCGTTTTTCCTTCAGTGATTAAACTTGTATCTCACAAACCAAGGGATATAATTATAAAAATGCTGCTGTGGAGCTTCAGGGGAAAATTCAGTTTTAAGTTCTGGCCTCAATTTCATATAAGTCTGATAGGTTTCTGAGTAGCCACTTGCTTTCTATTACTTTGCCTTTTTCTTCCGTGATAGTGTTTTCACGTTTTCATTGTGTAAGAATCTGCAGGCAGTGTGCCTCTGAAATGCAGATAGCAAGGCCCTGTTCCCAGAGATTCTGATTAAGTAGATGTGGGGTGAAGGCCCAGCATCTGTGTAGCATCCCTGCTCTATTGGATCACACCATTGATTGAAGCCAGGATTTCATAGTGCTTCGGCCTTTGAATCCGGTATCATTTTAGACCAAACCAGTGCACCTTTCCTTGGAGAAGGAAATGGCAACCCACTCCAGTATTCTTGCCTGGAAAATCCCATGAACAAAGGAGCATGGTGGGCTATAGTCCACGGGGTCGCAAAAGAGTCAGATACAACTTAGTGACTAAATAGCAACAAATGCATCTTTATTGATGAGCATCGAGATCCCGACCAATCGTGGTAGAAGCTCAAGTTACTTATTTGACTAAGATTGGTTAAAATATGTTTTGTCTTCCTTCATAGTTTTTTCACCTGAACTATGATCCAGAAGCTAAGGTTTTTCATAGTTATCATAATTGCTCAGTTGACCGTAAGTTTGTAACGTCACAGTGTTGTTTAAGCAAGTATCGTCTTGGGATATAATACTTCTTTGTAATGTATTTCACTTATAGAAACTGGGCGTAAAACAGCTAAACTACAAAGAAATGTACCATATGGAAATGTTAAGGTCCTATCCCCACTCAACTTGGAATGGTTAGGCCCTCAATAGTAATCTCTATTTAATTCTTTTCCCAACAGCTTAAGAAATGGAAAGACTTCTTGATGCAGCCTGGGGACATTAATCCAGATAATTAAAGGGTTTCAAAAGTGGATTTGTAAGGAGATGTGTAGGAAATTGGGGCAATTTTTCCTGGAAAATGTGAATAAGAACTCTTAAAACAGATTAAATTGTGATGTTATTTAGAGGATGGTGACCAGATGTTCTCCTACGTTATCAGCGGATGCTGAGCCATGGGTTAGAATCGTAGCCAAAAGAACATAAATGGTAGAAATGGACATATCTGTGCTTTTGGCAGGATCACCAACCCTTGCTGTCGTTCCTAAGGACTTGTTTGTTTAAGTGCAGGAACTGGACATTCTCAAATGTGAAGCCAGGAGAGTGAGACATGTTTTGGCATTGTTCTGTGTGTTTAGCTTCTCTCCCTGTTCTCCAGTCACTTGTAACCACTTCTAAGGGCTGAGCTGACCTCTGAATCAGTACATGCTCTGAGTCAGCCTTCCGTGGATGGGTTCATCCTTTATTTCAATTTCTGTGTTTCTGTATTATTAATAATCTCTCTCTTGCTCTCTCTCTGATTCCCCCTCTCATTTCACAAGATGATTGCTCTAGTCAAAGAGAAAAATCTTATTGATCAAGGGGCATAGGAAACCCGGTAATTTTTGAAATCTTGAGGCTAAACACTTATTTCTAATAGAAGAGGAGTGCGTTTCTCTCTGGAGGAGAAACCTGATCATTATCTGGAAACATCATCCAGGCTGAGATAATATTTCCCCTCTGTTTACTTTAACATTTACCTTCCAATCTGAGTGGCAGAAGAAAAAGTGGAAGAACCACCATATGCCTTCGAGCATTTCCCACATGCTTTCCTAATTGTTCTCACGTTAAACCAAAGGCCTTCAGATCACGTCAGCTTCATAGTTTTAATGCAGGACTTCAGGCTACATAGTTTGTTCTCCCCTTTACTCAACTTGCAGCAGTAACAGCCAGGGACCCAGAGGAATCTGGCAAGGAAAGCTGAGGCTTGTGTATATTTCTATGTGTCTGTGTTTGTGTATTTCATGGTCATATTAAAGATGTAAGAGTTAATAGGGTAAATAAAAATCTGAACGCTAATAAATACACACACATATGTTTTATTTCTGATTGTAGGATAATTACTTTACAATGTGTTGGTTTCTGCTGTACAACAATGTGAATCAGCCATAAGTATACATGTGTCCGCTCCCTCTTGAACCTCCCTCCCATCCCATCCCCCACCTAGGCCGTCACAGAGGCACCGCGCTGAGCTCCCCGTGCTATACAGCAGCTTCCTACTAGCTGTCTGTTTTGCCTATGACAGTGTGTGTATGTCAGTGCTACCCTCTTAATTAGCTTTTAGCTTTTCTCTAGGTTGAGAATAATTAAATGGCTCCCACTGGCTTATTGCTTATATGACTTTTGTCAAAAATATATAGATTTTTAGAAAATAAGGGTAAACAAATTAAATGGTATTTATTTTCAGTTACAATATTAATTTGCTGAACATAAATTCTTCAAAAAATGTGCATCCGCTGATTAAGAAGGTTAGATGTGATCCTTACAATTAAATTTATTTGCAGAGTTTGTTTAGTGAATCGTCCCTTGCACTGTTACAAATGCGCATCCCTCAGCCCTTAAGATTCTCATGTTATAATATCCACGAGAATGGTTCTCATTTAATAATTTGTGTTGTGTCTCTTGTTTCCTAAACTATTTAAAATTCTTGGGAGTATCCTATGAGTTGAGCTTTCCCTAAAGAATTAATTCAAAAATCCCTTATTCCTTCTATGTAGACACCCCTACGTTGGGTTGTAACTGGTCTTTCTCCCAGGGACTTGCCCCATAGACTGGTGTCTGGCTTTCAACTTTACCTCTGCCTTTGTTCGTCATTGCAGCTTCCTCTGAATGTTTTCAATAACTACTTCAGCCTCGGATTCGATGCGCACGTCACATTGGAGTTCCATGAATCCAGAGGTGAGGACAACGTCCCATTTCCATCTCCCAGGGAGGAAGTTTCTGGCAGGTGTTTTGCATGTTCCCTTTTGTTTGCATTTCACTTGAGCGTCCACAGTGTGCTCTACTGCTGTTTCTCCATCTGAACTTTCACAGTGACCCTGGGAGCTCAATAAGATAGGAACTTAGTACAGATGTTACCCTGAGACCTCGCTGTTTAGGGTCTCAAAGACAGTAAAGATCAGGACCAGATGCGTGCTCCAGGACTCAGGACTGCTAATCTTTAGGTTTGACTAGAAACTAAAGTCAGTGAACAACCAAGAAGTGATTTAAAAAAAAAAAAAGAGGAAAAACAGTGACTAAAGAGCTGGTAAGGGAGGATTGATGCTGACTGAGAGTAATGAATGCCATATTCATGGAGAGAATCTAGAGATGGGGGTACACAATAAATATACACGAAATGTTGAAACAGATTGAAACAGATTGGCTGATGTAAGGTGTGGACTTTTTAGTATCTGTTAGTCTGTCTTTTTTTGCATTAAGTAAAAAGGAAATCATTATTAATGATGAAAGGTATAATTACTCAAGCTATTTTTTTAATGTAATTTATTTTTGGCGATGCTGGACCTCCATCACTCCACAGGCTTTTCTCTAGTTGTGGTGAGCCAGGGCTACTGCCTAGTTGCCGTGTGAGGGGTTCTCGTTGCAGTGGCTCTCTTGTTGCCTAGCACGGGCTCTAGGGTATGTGCACTTCAATAGCTGTGGCACTTGGGCTCCGTTTACAGCTCCTGGGCTCTAGAGAACAAGTCAATAGTTGCGGTGCACGGGCTTAGTTGCTCTGTGACATGTGGGATCCTCCCAGATCAGGAATTGAACCAGTGTTTCCTGCATTGGCAGGTGGATTCTTTACCAATGAATCACCAGGGCAGCCCATCAGGCTAATTTTTTTTTTCTGTTTTCTGTTTATTGGGGTTTTCCCCATGATTTTACCTGGATAGTCAAGAAATCTCAAGCTCCAGTGCAGGAGAAGGAGGAAGAAAATGAGGCTTCATTTTCATTAGGGACATATGTACTTATTTTTGTTGATAGACAGTGGCTGGAAGCCATGCAAACCACAGTTGAGACTCCAAACTGTTCTCTAAGGCACCTGCTCAGGGACTGTGACTTCATGACAAAGCTTGTATCATTTGCATCCAATACTTGCAGAGTGATTCAAAGCCTCCTGAGAGCCATTCCAAAAAAAAAAATAACCTTGCATAGAATAACCTACTGGATATTAGTCAAAACATACAATAAATTGGGAATTATGCCAATCCATTTACATGGACTGGGTAATAAATACAAATCTCACTAAAGCAGAATCCTAAAAAATTCAGTTGCAGAAAGCTTTTGGCATAGATATGAAATAGCCCATCAAATTGACATGGGACAGTTGCAGACTTTTATTACTATCTGTATTGCATTTCTTTTAGAAGGGACAATTAAAATGACATTCATTTTGAGACAGTTTATTATTGGCATTTTCTGTGTAAATGCTTTTAGAATTGCCAGTAGAAAAGCAAATAAGGAATAAAGAAAGGCTGAACATTTTGATTGACTTTGTATGTAAATAATGCAAACACTTGAATAATTTGATCAGAAAGAAAGTATATTGGACTTCCCTGCTGGGCCAGTGGTTAAGACTCCATGCTTCCAATGCAGAGGATGTGGGTTTGATTCCCTGGTCAAGTAAGTCAGATCCAACATGCCGTGTGGTGCAGCCAAAACATAAATTTTAAAAAGTGATTTTTAAAAGAAGAAAGTGTACTTTATTTGATAGGAAAATAGATGCTGTTTTATTCTTCTCAAAGTGGCTAAGCCATATCTGGCTGAACTGTCGTGTAACAGAACACGCAATCATTTGGAACAAAATTCAGAGATTTAATAGGATTGGTCTTTCAATTGTCGGTTGGAATCTTGCCCAGTACTTTACACTATTGCATTATGACAGTACTTGAGGAAGTACATTGAAAATACTCTAGTCCACTATTAGCTGAAACTCCAGTATTTTGGCCACCTCATGAGAAGAGTTGACTCATTGGAAAAGACCCTGATGCTGGGAGGGATTGGGGGCAGGAGGAGAAGGGGACGACAGAGGATGAGATGGCTGGATGGCATCACCAACTCGATGGACATGAGTTTGAGTGAACTCCGGGAGTTGGTGATGGATAGAGAGGCCTGGTGTGCTGCGATTCACTGGGTCACAAAGAGTCGGACACGACTGAGCGACTGAACTGAACAATGATTATGGTTATCAGGTAGCAAAACTAGGTCTCACTTTGCCAGCTATGTGAATTAGATAGTCATCTTTGGGGGACATGAAAGATATTAAACACATCAAACTTTTAGTCTGAGATTGGACACTCGAGTCATACCCTCATTGAAATTGCTTATTATTCAGAGGATTTGAACCTTACACTACAAGGTCAAGGAAATACAATTATGACTCCTGAAGAGGCAGTATTTAAATTTGATTTAGGATTTGCTATTTTCTCTGAATATAAAGAGGCATGCAGATCAGCATGTTTCAAAGGATTATGAATGTTTCATGATTCATATGGTGAACTGACAGATTTCTTTGAAAAGGTGTTATTTTCAGTGGACTGCTAAATTTCACCATCACCATCACTGCAAAGGACACACTGCCAGGCTCTTGCCCAAGTAGTAAGACTCAAGCACAGTTGACCTTTGAGAAACCCTGTTCAAGCTTCTGTATCTGTAACCTTTTCCATCTTGAACCTCAGTGTCATCTACTCATCATTCTAGATTCAAGTGTACTTGCCTCTGGAACACTTTTCATTTTCTCTATGTGTGGACCCCACTCCCCCATGCTGCCCCCACTTCATCTTATATGGAGAAGGAAATGGCAACCCACTCCAGTATTCTTGCCTGGAAAATTCCTTGGCCAGAGGAGCCTGGCGGGCTACAGTCCGTGGAGTCGTCTTATATAGACATCTTTTTAAGGCATATACAAAATGACATTTTTCATTTTCATTTTCAGATCTGTCTTCCCATCTTTAAGCAACACAAGGGCAAAAGACTCTCTTATTTTTAATCCTCCTGTGCCAAGTCCAGTGGCTGTCTCAAATGTCTGCTATAGGATTGGAATGTTAAATTGGAGAATAGGCTCATATATAAAAGATAAATAAAAGTAGAGGGAGTATATAGTAAGAGGAAGATATATAGGCAGTGAGTAATATGGGAGTTTGGTGGGGATTGTTGACAGAAGAAAAGTATCAGGGGAAAGTTTCCAGAAAGGATTAGGAGGGAGTATGGTGGGAAATAAAGAAGGAATGTGATATAGACAAGAAGTAAAATGGGTAAGGGCATTCCAGACAGGAAAGAAAAGTACAGAGGGACAAAGGAGCTTGTGATAAAGTTGGGTTAATGACTAGTTAATACAGAGTGAAAGATTTTTGCCATGGTGTTAGAAAAATGAAGATAATGCTGGTAAAAATACTTGTCCTTAAGGTGCAGTGTCTTTGAAAGAAAAGATTTTTATAACACATAGAATTTTAATTGAAGGTGACACTGTCATTGTAAGCATAGATTTTGAAGTCATTAATGTATACATAACTGATGTCTTAAAATTGGGTTAATATCCAATGCAGATAATTTGGAAGATGTATGAGTTATATGGGCTTCCTAGGTGGCATTAGTGGTAAAGAACCTGCCTGGCAATGCAGGAGAGGTAAGAGACATGGGTTTAATCTCTGGGTTAGGGAAATTCCCTGGAGGAGGGCGTGGCAATCCACTCCAGTATTCTTACCTGGAGAATCCCATGGACAAAGGAGCCTGGTGGGCTACAGTCCATGGGGTCACAAAGAGTTGGACACGGCTGAAGCAACTTAGCATGCACACGAGTTACATGGCGTTCAAATTGCTTATTGGCTTTTATAAACATAGCGTTAAACTTATATTTGCTAATATCTCCCTAATAGGCAAGACCAAAGCAGATAAAAGTAGAGTTTTGGATTCCATTTTAATGGCACATATGTTATTGTGCTGTACACAAAGATGGGATTAATATGTTAAAATAATGGAATGGATTATACCCAGGGTTTCATCATCATTATAAATGGATTACATTCAGAGCCAAATCATTTAGATGATTTAGATGATGAGGTTTGGCAAGTTTGAACTAATGAGATTTAGATGAGGTCTTTGGATTTTGAGTTGATGCTGTAATGGGAATGAGACCTTTTGGGACGTGGGAGGAAGTGAGTGAGTTTTTCACATGTGAAGGATGCGAATTATAGGGGCCAGGAGGTAGACTATTGTAGGTAAAATTTTGGTTTCTGTGAACTTTGCCATTTGGTGTCATGCTTGCCATTCAAATACAGGGTTGGGATTTGGACACTTTCGGCCAGTCAGCCAGCTGTCTGATGAGAAATGACTTGGAGAAAGATCTATTCCTAAAAAAGGATAACCAATGAACAAAATAGTGGAAGATGAACGCTGACAGTGGGTTCCTTTGGAACGTCTTGGAATTTTTTCAGTGTAAGGAAATAGCATTTCATTTGGGGATTTTATCATCCCTTGAATTCATGTGAACATTCTCTGATGAAGATTCTTGTTTAACCTATTTATGGTCTTCAACCTATATAACGTCCAGGAACAAACACAAAATTAAACCATTCTCAGTCAGAGCCTTTGCTATCTCTTGCCCTGAGTCCACTCTGCAGGTCGTCTGTATATGTCTGTATTTTCCTGTATGTGTGTGTGTCTGTATTTTCCTGTATGTGTGTGTGTCTGACTCTGCAACCGCATGGACTATAGCGTCCCAGGCTCCTCTGGGAGGAGGGATTCCCGGCAAGAATGCTGGAGTGGGTTGTCATTTCCTTCTCCAGGGGATCTTCCCAACCTCGGGATCAAACTGCATCTCCTGCATTGGCAAGAAGGTTCTTTCCCACTGAGCCATCTGGATGCCGCATAGATACACACACACACACACACACACACACATAATATTTACATATCTTCACCAAATCAAATGGTTTTTCGAGGCCTGTCACAAACAAGAGTGTAGATGGTAGTTAGGAGTTTTTGCAAAATGTGACAGCAAATTCTTCATTGATTTTTATCCAAATTCCCTATATTAAATTTGAGCTGCATACATAGTTTATGGAAGCTGTGCTCCATGGAGGTCAAAGCAGACAGTAGACCCTCTCCCTTCTCCCTTCCCTCTTTCTTCTGTCACCGCTGCCCTGTATTCCAACCACTCCTCTATTTTGAATAGAGTCCAGAGTGTCTCAGCCTTTAATGTGCATGGGAATCACCTGGAGAACTTATTAAACCAGATTCCTAGACCCCAGCCCCCAGACATTCTAATTCAATAGGATTAGGCTGGAGCCTAATAATTTGCATGTCTCAGTTGATACTGCCACTGATGACAGTTTGGGGCTACATTTTGTATCCCTGGACTATTGTGCCAACTGCCTATAACTGAGGGAAACATGATAATGAAGCTGTTGGTTCCTTGGGATGGGGAGGGACAGAGAGAATGTGGAGGAGCTAATCTAACTCACTACTTCTAATGAAGTCTGTAACAAAACCACCTTTTCCCATTCACAGAAGCAAATCCAGAGAAATTCAACAGTCGTTTTCGAAATAAAATGTTCTATGCAGGGGTAAGTATACATTTCATTTTTTAATGATTTCATGTGATTTATACTAATTTACTGATGGTAATAAAGATGCTAATATACTATGCTAATAATTACATACACATCACGGATGTTTACATGTGTGTCTATGTGTGTGTGTGCTCAGATATGTCCAACTTTTTCCGACCCCATGGACTGTAGCCTGCCAGGCTCCTGTGTCCATGGGATTCTTCAGTCAAGAATACTGAAATAGGTTGCCATTTCCTTCTCCAGGTGATATTCCCAACCCAGGGATCGAACCCAGGTCTCCTGCATTGCAGGCAAATTTTCTACCACTGCACCACCCAGGAAGCCCTATGTTTATATATAGTTAATGCTTAATGTGTTGGTTGAAGAATAAAAGTAAAGGTATATTTTTAAGCTGGTTGGCAGAGAATTCATTGTTTTTGAACTCTAAAGCCCTTATGCTGAGTGGGAATGATATTCAAGAAGTGGTGTGAAAAACAAACATCAAAGTCAAGTTAGAGAACTGGAAAATTAGGTAGACTGAAAGATGTATGGCAAGTCTTGGGTAAAAATGTAGTTTTCATAAAGGTATGTATCCTATGCATTGACATTTGGATGCAAAATTAAGAGACCATGGAGAGTTTTTTCATGGAAGCATATATGAGATAAAGGGGCACTCTTCTTTTCACTTCTTCTGAGGGACATCCCTGGATATGAATGGCTAGAAAGAAAAAAAAAAAAAGAGAGCCTCCAAAATATTGATTTTTAAAGTGTGCTTAAGTTTATACCACTGGATAGAAGGGGATTAAAGTAAAAAAGAGGTGAAACAAGACAATTTCAGTGGCAAGTTAAAGATTTTATCAGCATCTACCGGATAAACAGGAAGGTCAGGAAAGGCCTTCAGATCTCCAAAATGACCCTTGAAATTACCTACATTTTCTCTCTCCTACTGCTATCTTAAATTTTATTATGTTACATTTTGAAAACAAAGAGAAAGATTTCAACTTGACAGCCTCTGCCCTACTTTAGAGAATTTGTTTTATATTTTGTATTTTTGCATAACTCAGAATTCCTAGGATCTATCTATCACATAGAATCAGGGCTTTGGCATAACTGTGTAATGAAGCATTTTTTTTTTCTTTCTTTCCTTGCGGTATAGGCAGCTTTTTCTGATTTCCTACAGAGAAGCTCTAGAGATTTATCCAAACATGTTAAAGTTGTCGTAAGTATTGCGTGTGTTGACTCATTTCCCTTTGAATGTAAATATCATGTCCTTAACATAAACCCCAAATACCAGTCTATGTACTTAATCAGTGGGCTGCATAGAACTTGAACTGAATTGAGTATGGTGTGTTCAGCCCACATTTAGGAGCATTCAGTTATGTGTTGGGCACTAAACAGAGGATGAAGTTAAATAAGATGAATGGATTTTGCTCCTGAAAAAACTCACGGTTTGGTCATGCTGAAGGGCACCTAACTCATGGCAGAACAATAGAATAAATGTTGCTATTCAACTGTTTGTGTCATATGCTGGTGGCACAAAAGGAGAAATGCGAACTGCCCCTGGTGTAGTTAGGGAAGTCATCAAAGCTAGGATGTTGAGCTGGGTCTTGAAGTAGAAATAGATGTTCACCAAACAACTAGCTTTATTCCCAGGCTATCTGAAGAATCTTCATTTTTAGAAAAATACTTTGATTTTAGTATTTTGTAGTCACTTACTCTCAAGCCTGGTCAAGGTCCCTTACCACTTAGGAGTTTTTTTGGCTGCTGTTTACTTCTGAATCTCTATCCCAAGTTGGGGAATACTCATCTTGGAGGCAAGGGAGATGGGAAGTCATTTTTTCTCTAAGAGATATATTTAAAAATAGCATATCTTTAATTATTAAGAAAGACAAAGTGTTTCCTTGAAGTAAACGAGTTGAGAGAGGGAATGAACATGGCTTTGTTGCACATCCCTGTATAAGTAAAGTGAAACAGGAAAGACAGAAAAAATGTACAGATGAGGAAAAAGAAATGGGAACACAGCAATGCTTGGATTTATTGTGGAATAGATAAGAATAGCATTTGTGCCACCAGGGGTAGGATTAAAGGTATACACGCAAATAGAGAAAAATATATGACCTTAAACTAATGAATTTATAGAGGAATACAGAGGAGCCTAAGATAAATATTCAATTTTCTTGACACCAATAAACCATATAGGAGACACAAATCTCCTAAATCATTTGAAACAAAGACATTACCACTAACAGCCTTTGGCATCACTTTCAGATGTTTCAGTTCTCATAAAATACTAATGAAAAGCTAGTATCCTTTAGTCGTAGCAACTCTTGAAAACTAGAATATTGCCTTTTTAAATCTAGACACGAGAAAGAACATAGTCCATTAAACTGTGAAGATCTTCATTGTGATAAAGCCGTGGTTATTTAAGTAGCAGCAACCTTGCCTGAGACTTATCCTGTTTCTTCTGTAACGGCCTGCAAACAACCAAAAATAAACTTTCCTTCTTCTCCCAGTATTTTTTGCATTATTGGGAACATTGTAGCACCTGCCTGGAGAGCCAGTGAGTGGAGGGCAGTGGCTATACTGAATGGTGTTCACTGTCTAACTCAGCTGGGTGGAAATTAAACTCCACGTGTCTCCACCTCACTGGAGAGCTTTTCTCCCCCATCCGGCAGTCTTCCTGTTGAGAAATGTCTCAGGCATGGGTGGCCACAGAGCGGGGATTAAAAAGAGCCTGCAGCGAGGCCACAGTGGCAGCCAGAAACTTAGAAAAGGTTTGATATCAGCCAGTAGGTATAATATTCCAGGTGGATTGCTCTGTGTAATCATCTTTTATTTATGAAGAGAAAAAAACACACACAATAGAAACTAAGTCTTAACTATTGGGATTCAGTCCTAGGTCTATCTTTATGAGGTCTGTCTATATGACTAAAAGCACATGCGTTTGAAGCAACAATTACCATTGTGCTATGATACAGAAATATACAAGGATGTTTCTACAATTATGTCACTGAGAGTGAGACTGAAAAGATGGGAAGTCAGAGCAAATGGATGGACACATAAGAGCAGAGTATCTTATCTTTGCCACAACGCGAAGTCAGTGTTTCTGATGTAATAGTTAATAATCTAATCTCACAGAAATATAAAATATGTGCACAAATACTACACACACACACACACACACACACACCCCCCAGAGGATAGTAACAAAAACCTACATACATCCTTCTTTTGTTCTACTGCACATGTGTTCTTCTTGTTTCGATTCATCCACATGGGAGGTTGTACACAGGAAGATTTTTTTGTATGGAAATATTTTCCTTTGTGTGTTTGAAGTAGGGAGAAAGGTGAAAACTGCGGTCCTAAAGATTTGTGAAGTTTAAATGCAATATATATAGGAAAATTTTGTAAAATATTGTAAGGCATGCATCCTCATAGAATTTGCTGAGTTTCCAGAATCACTATGTTTTTTTCAGGTGGAAAAAGTAGCAAATTTAAAAAAAATTAATTGTTCTATATATAAAATAATATATAAAGTAATATATAATATAGGATTTTTGCTGTAATGCAACAGTGCTGCTTTGCATACTATTAAAGTATCACATGCTGGGTTTTTTTTTTTGAAAGTTTTAGCTGCTTACAACACTCAGTTATGATCATTTAAGACGTCTACATTTTTTCTCCACTGGTATAGCCATCTATCAACTCAAGTCCTTAAATTGGGAGACCTTCTGAGTGTTTAAGATTTTGAAAGTGTTGTGAAAACACCTTCAATCAATGTTTAGAACTTCATTCCAATCTAAATAACATTTGAGAATAATTTGCTTATTTATGATTATAAGATTTTCCAGAAATGGTTTTTGAGAATGCTCATGAAAACTAGTCTGGGTTAAGATCGGCTGGGAGGAGCTGAATGAGACAGCCCTGATGGCTAGCAGAGTCATCGTAACCTGGATTGCAAGTCCCTTTGAAGAAAACTTCAGAAATTTGCAAGGATCTTGGGAATGCTTTAACCCTGTCTCCCAAGGAGAAGACGGGGGGTGGGGGTGGGGTACATTCTGTGATGAGGGTCTGAGGCGAGCAGATATAAAGCAGGCTTTATACCTTTGACATCAAGAGGCCTAGAGTCCTGAGCAGAGAGCTCCTCTTTTGGCGTTTGTCACCAGTGGGACATGAGAAAGGGAAACGAAAAGCCTCTTCCTTGATCAGTCAGAGGATGCTCTTGAGGAAAGCACTAGCCAGTCAGGCAAAGTGAAAGTGCTGGCCGCTCAGTCGTCTCTGACTCTACGACCCATGGACTGTAGCCCCCAGGCGGCTCTGTCCATGGAGATCTCCAGGCAAGAATACTGGAGTGGGTAGCCATTCCCTTCTCCAGAGGATCTTCCCTATACAGGGACTGAGCCCAGGTCTCCTGCATTGCAGGCAGATTCTTTACCGTCTGAGCCACCAGTGAAGCTCCAAGCAGGTCAGGGAAACCACACACAAAGGTACTGAGGCCAAGCCAGCCCGAGGCCCTTGAAACCCAAAGTCACATCCAGAACCAATGAAGTGGTTCATCTCAGAAGACCAGTCACAGTCTATAAGAGATTACACTGATAAGAGTAAATCACCAATGGAGATAATAATAGATAATTAGGGGAAAAAAAAAAAAACATGCAGGATATATTCCTTTCAAACTGCTTTCAAAATATTACATTGAACATTTTCAAAAGACAAATTATCTCAAAAAGCAAGGAAAATAAATGGTCATATGCATGACTATTTTTGAATCAGATGATGGTGGTAGAGATTACTACTGCCTCATATTGAGGCTTTGGCCTTCTGTTCTTTTAAGCATTCATAAATCTTTTAAGGATTTACTGCATAGCACAGGGAACTAAATTCAATATCTTGCAATCCCTGGTGGCTCAGTTGGTAAAGAGTTTGCCTGCAATGCAGGAGACCCAGGTTCAATCCCTGGGTCAGGAAGATCTCCTGGAGAAGAAAATGGCACCCCACTTCAGTATTTTTGCCTGGGAAATCCCATGGATAGAGGAGCCTAGTGGGCTACAGTCCGTAGGGTTGCAAAAGTCAGACATGACTTAGCGACTAAACCTACTTACCTACCTAAATCTTTTAATATTGATACTACAAGCCTAAGTATCTAATCACAGTCCAAGGTTAAGAATAATGAGAGTTCCTTGGATTGTGAGACCAGAGAAAAACATTTTGGTCAAATCAAAACCAAGCCCTGAACTCTGGAGCTGGAAAAGTTAGAATAAATTTTCAGTCACAGTAATGGCCATCGATGCCAGCAATAGACAAGGACAAGGGTAAGACTTTGGTACCTGCCCTTGTCAGCTAAGTTGGCTTGTAGACTTGCACCTGCTTCAAAGCCCTTGCTTTTTCTGCTTTGATTGTTGCAGTGTGATGGGACCGATCTTACCCCAAAGATCCAGGAACTGAAGTTCCAGTGTATAGTATTTTTAAATATACCCAGGTAAGCCCTGTTCTTATTGTCTTCCTTGGTCTGATGTGAACTCTGTTTGACCTAAGGTTCTCTGCTTTCATGATAGAAAATTTCCAGGTACAAGCGATGAAAAATAGTTCCTTTAATGACTTGTTAAGAGTCTCCAGGCCTCCATTTTTTCTCCTACTCGCTTTAATGCTCTCTATGGTATTTTTTCATGTATGTGGTATAGCATGCATGGTGTACACTTACCCATGTTTAAGAAGCCCAGGCAGCCCTCTGGACTGAGACATTTTAATGTAATTCTCAATTACTGACCCCTCCACCCTGTCACCCTCCCCAGGAATGATGGACTCGAATAAATACGTGTTCTTAGTTTCCCAAAAGCTATTAGGAAGCCTTCCAGCCTGATTTCAGCATGGAATTCATTCAAAATCGTTGCCAGATGATTGCTTTGAAAAAATAGGATCAATTAGAGCAGCATTTTCTAGCCAGAATGTCAGCTTTCTTTGGTGCTATTATATACCTCAGGAGAAAGGGGTATTTAAGATTAACTAGTCTCAAAATAAGCACATTTCTCAGTGGGCTTAAATTTAGATTCTAGGCTCCCAAGCCAAGATTTGAAAGGGATGGATCCCTGACTCTTTGTTATTTGCAAACCAGACAACTCAGACACAAAAATCCACAAGTAAGTTCTATTTAGACTGAATTTGGTTGAAATGAGAAATGTATGCAAATCTATGTCTGGGAAAGCATAGTCTCCTGATGACTTTTGGCCACGCTCAGTTTAGCCCCTTACAACCTATTTCAGAAGTATTTTCATCTTAGTCGTTGAAGCAGGGGGCCTAGATTCTCAGGAAACATTGTTCTTTAGCTTGCTTTAATTTTCTTTTCTTCTCCTTACTCTTCTTCTTGCTCCTTCCCATCTCCCCGCTGGACTTTGTTTATTCTGCTTTTCAGTTTCTCTGACTTCCCCTTCCCTTTCTGATCTCACATCTTTGTCTCATCCCTTTTTCACTCCTCTGTCTTCAGTTACTGTTCTCCCATCCTGGGGTACTCATTGTCTTAATTATGTGTTTACTGCTGATACTTACCTAGCTCAAATCTCTTTTCCTCTCTTCAGTTCAGTTCAGTTCAGTCGCTCAGTCGTGTCCGACTCTTTGCAACCCCATGAATCCCAGCACGCCAGGCCTCCCTGTTCATCACCATCTCCTGGAGTTCACTCAGACTCACGTCCATCGAGTCCGTGATACCATCCAGCCATCTCATCCTCGGTCGTCCCCTTCTCCTCCTGCCCCCAATTCCTCCCAGCATCAGAGTCTTTTCCAATGAGTCAACTCTTTGCATGAGGTGGCCAAAGTACTGGAGTTTCAGCTTTAGCATCATTCCTTCCAAAGAAATCCCAGGGCTGATCTCCTTCAGAATGGACTGGTTGGATTTCCTTGCAGTGCAAGGGACTCTCAAGAGTCTTCTCCAACACCACAGTTCAAAAGCATCAATTCTTCGGCCATCAGCCTTCTTCACAGTCCAACTCTCACATCCATACATGACCACAGGAAAAACCATAGCCTTGACTAGACGGACCTTAGTCGGCAAAGTAATGTCTCTGCTTTTGAAAATGCTATCTAGGTTGGACATAACCTTTCTGTGAAGATCTTTTTTGTACAGTTCTTCCGTGTATTCTTGCCAGCTCTTCTTAATATCTTCTGCTTCTGTTAGGTCCATACCATTTCTGTCCTTTATCGAGCCCATCCTTGCATGAAATGTTCCCTTGGTATCTCTAATTTTCTTGAAGAGATCTCTAGTCTTTCCCATTCTGTTGTTTTCCTCTATTTCTTTGCATTGATCGCTGAAGAAGGCTTTCTTATCTCTTCTTGCTATTCTTTGGAACTCTGCATTCAGGTGCTTATATCTTTCCTTTTCTCCTTTGCTTTTCACCTCTCTTCTTTTCACAGCTATTTGTAAGGCCTCCCCAGACAGCCATTTTGCTTTTTTGCATTTCTTTTCCATGGGGATGGTCTTGATCCCTGTCTCCTGTACAGTGTCACGAACCTCATGTCTCCCTCCAAGACCAAATTCTGAAACCACCTATTGATAACTCATGGGATGTCATAGAAAGTAGGCCTATGTGAATTATAGAGTGAGAAACACACTATTGATACTATGTATAAAACAGATAACTAATGAGAATCTACTGTATGCCACAGGGGACACTGCTTAAAGCTCTGTGGTGACCTTTGGGAAGGAAGGTCTAAAAAAGAGGGGATTGTTGTTGTTGCTCATCACTCAGTCGTGTCTGACTCTTTGTAACCCCATGGACTGCCGCACACAGGCTTCCCTGTCCTTCACCATCTCCCAGAGCTTGCTCAAACTCATGTCCATTGAATTCAGTAATGCCATCCAACCATCTCATCCTCTGTCATCCCCTTCTCCTCCTGCCTTCAATCTTTCCCAGCATCAGGGTCTTTTCCAAAGAGTCAGCTCTTCCCATCAGGTGGCCCAAGTATTGGAGCTTCAGCATCAGTCCTTTTAATGAGTATTCAGGATTGATTTTCTTTAGGATTGACTGGTTTGATTCCTTTGAAGTCCAAGGGAAGTAAAAGAGGGGATGGATGTGTGCTGTAGCTGATTCTCTTTGCTGTACAGTAGAAACTAGCACAGCATTGTAAGACAACTATACTCCAATAAAACTTAAAAATAAAAAGTTGATGATGAATTAGTAGAAAGTTGGACACCATGAGATGTTTTTGTTATTGAATTTTGACCCATTTTCATAAATTGATACGTGGAGGGGAAGGGGATAAACCCATTTTCTTTTCTATTGGGAGACGTGAACCAAGAGTAGAAAGCCATTCTTTTGTGCAATCAACATCAGATCAGACTATAAATTGTTGCCTGATGATGATCACGAGAAGACTGGCACAAACTCTAATTCTGAGTTTACTCTTCTCTTGCAGATATTGTGCTGGCACAATGCCCTGGGGGAACCCAGGAGATCACCATGACTTTGAACCTCAGCGTCATGATGATGGTTATATTGAAGTCATTGGATTCACTATGGCATCTTTGGTGAGCAATACATCTGTTTTATTAAAGTAAAATGTGTTTTAGTCACAATGAGAGTTTATTCATTTTATAAGATTTTGGTATAATGTTGTCTCCTGGCTTATCAACTTATAAACTGTATTCAATGTAGAGTTGCTGAGGGAAGCCAAAAGCAAAAAGTCATTCTTTGTGTCACTAAAAAAAGTTGATGCATATTTGTTTGAACTTCAAAGGTAAATGAATATTATTTGTTACTTTTCCTGATATTTTCTATCAGAATACAATGCAAAGTTTTTATGTTAATTACATAACATTATGCCACAAACATATCCCAACATTGATGTAGAAATCTTGCCATTTGATACTTTGTTGGTTCATGGAGAACTCAAGTTTAGGTAAAAAAGAACATGGTCATTTGCATTCATCTCCATTTTACTCACTTAAGCATAAGATGGGCATCTACATTATCAGAATATCTGAATATAGAAAGACTTCTCATGACATTAATGAATATTCACTTGCCAGTTTTGAGATTGCCTTGCGTTTTAATTTTGGTTCCTGGCATTAGACAAGTAAGTGTATAGAATAAGGTCAATTGCAAGCAGGTTTTAGCCTCGTGTTTTAAGTTATTATTGAATGATAAAGAAACTAATTAAAAATTTTGCATATCATTTTATCAGATATAGATCAGCCATACCATCAGTTTGTAAAGCAAATGAAAATAAAGCTTCTTCTTGCACTTGGCTAGCACTTAGTTCATGCTGTTATATCTCAAGGCTAGAAGGTTGTATTTCTTGTTCTAAACAACCTAAAACAACTCTCTTTTTCATCCATCTCATGTATTTCAAGTGACTTTTCCTCCATCACTTTGAATTGGTGAAAGTTAAGAGAATAAACTCTTGTGATTATGAAAAGAATGTCCATCTCCTGAGATGGTGATGTTGCTCCTTACATTTGATGTGTCTAGAATGAAATGGTCATTAAGTGTAAAAGATTGGTCTGGGAATGATCTAATTTTCAAGATCGTACATAGCTCATATGTAACTCTTTCTTTCCAAAAGTCTTTATGTTAATTATAGATAAAGACTCAGCCAAGAGCAAACAGGAATAAGTCCAGTTAGGGTATGTGCAAGGAAGAATGTTTGGAGGTGCCCGAGAAAGTCACAAACCTGGTCGTGTGTTATTTTGCTCATTCATTTATTCACTAATCCAGTGAACATGTATTGAATTTTTTGCCATAAGAGTTTCGTAGTCCTGGCTGTGCTGTAGAAGGTTGTCAAGGAATGGCTAAAAGAAGATGATCCCTTACCTAGGCCTGCGAGGGCAGGGAGAATGTGAGACACTTTCCCATTGTTCTCAAGATCACAAACTAAATCTTTACTGCAAAATTGAGTTTCTTTCCAAATCTCCATCCTTTACCACTGCCCTGTGTGCTTTGTAGCTTGTTGCCTCTCAAGTCAACTATAGCACTGGACATCCTTTGCTTCTTTGTACTACAGGACCATTGCCTATGCTGCCTCTCTCAAATGTTCTTTACCTCTTCATCTTATATAACTTTTCCGTCTATATTCTGTTAGATTCTTTTTAGAAGTCTTTCTTTAGTTTGGGTTGTTTCTGCTTACAGTTGTATAATTAAAGTCTGAACAAGAAGGAGAAGGCAGAATGAGACTGGGTAATTAGAGGAGAATTTAATGGATGGACTCTTGCAAGTAGTGCACTAGGTTATGAGAAGCGACAATGGATGGTGGGGTATTCCTGAGCTGAAGATGCACAGGCAAGGAAGCAGTCAGCTGTACCAGAAAAAGAATGACTTAGGACCACCTGGTAGGAGTGAGGTGAGGTGAGGTGAGGTGAAGTCGCTCAGTCGTGTCCGACTCTTTGCGACCCCGTGGACTGTAACCTCCTAGGTTTCTCCGCCCATGGGATTCTCCAGGCAAGAATACTGGAGTGGATTGCCATTTCCTTCTCCAGGGGATCTTCCTGACCCAGGGATCGAACCCAGGTCTCCCGCATCAGAGGCAGATGCTTTAACCTCTGAGCCACCAGGGAAGCCTGCTAAGTGAGAGCAGTCATTCTGCGCCAGCCTGTCAGGGAGAAAGCCGGAGACATCAGTGCAGTTCTTGCTCTCCAGCCATTAAACAGTCTAACTGGGCCAGTTTCACAGGGCAGGGAAGAGGGCATGGAAGGGGTGGAGTATCGGGTGGGAATGGCAGGTGACTGGTATCCATCAGTCTAGTGTATCACCGGTCCACAGCAGAGAACCTGAGCCTTGTCTTTGGCAATAAGAAATGTGACAGGATGAATGAATTTTGCCAGGTGAAGAAGAATGGGACTTGACATTCTTGAAAAAGGGAAATGTACAGACATTTAGTAGTCTGAGAAAGTGTAGTCTTCTGTGCAGACTATAGTCATTTTTATGTAGCTTAAAAATAGGTGAAAAGCGAAAGTGATGCAGATGGTCCTGGAGAGGCAGGCAGGGGTGATATCACAAAGTGCACTAGAGAATTTACCTAGGAGTTTTGACTTTGGGGCATCAGTAAAGTGTGTTTCAAAATGAATATTTGTTCGGGAAAAGTTCGCTGGAGAAACTGACAGCACATTGAACTCTCATTCACTATCGCCTAGCCTCAGGCATGCATGTGTGGAAAGTCTCTTCAGTTGTGTCCAACTCTGCGACCATATGGACTGTAGCCCTCCAGGCTCCTCTGCCCATGGGATTCTCCAGGCAAGAATACTGGAATCGGTTGCCGTGCCCTTCTCCAGGGGATCTTCCCAACCCAGGAATCGAACCCGTGTCTCTTATGTCTCCTGCATTGGCAGGTGTCACTTAACCTATTATCAGTTCATGCACAATCTTATTTCTGTCTCCAACTATAGTCTCCTCTCTTACATTATTTTGAACTAAATATAAGACATTATATAATTTTACCCATAAATATCTCTGAATATGTTTTTTAAAAAATAAGACTTCCTTTAATGAATACAGTCATACCATCTCAAAAACAATAGCATCTTAATATTACTAAATATCTACTCAGTACTCAATTTCTAATTGTCTTGCAGATGTCATCTGTTTTCTCTTGCTCTGTTCATTTGCATCAGGATTCAAATAAAGTACATTCATGGTGATTAGATGTTATGAGTCTTAATATTTGTAGCACCCATCTCTCTCTTTTCTTTTTTTTTCATTTATCTACTAAAGAGACCAGGCTGTTTGTCCTGTGAGGTTTCCCTGAGTCTGAACTGTGCTGATAATGTCCACAGGGTCTCAATAATGTGCTCTTCTCTTTTACCTGTTTTTGCTAAGTTGATAGTTGGATATAGATTCATCAGACACATATTTCTCCAAATCTCTTTTGTAAGTAGTGTTTTATTCTTCCAGAGGAGGGTAAGTAATGTCTGGTTCTCTCTCTCTCTCTCTCTCAATAATGGTCTTCGATGATCAATGTCAGGATCTCGGAATCATCAGGGATCACACAGTAGTGATATTCTGACTCTTTTCTTCATCTGTTAACTGCGGTGTTTCTGTAAGGAGAAGCTTTTCCTACACCTGCTGCTTGGTTGGGGCTTCCCTGGTGGCTCGGTGGTTAAGAATCTGCCTGTCAGTGAAGGAGACACAGATTTGATTCCTAATCTGGGATGATCTCACAGGCCTCCAAGCAGCTAAGCCATGTGCCCCAACTTTGGGGGTTTCCCAGGTGGCAGAGTGGTAAAGAATCCTCTTGCTAGTAAAGGAGACACAAGAAATGAGAGTTCAATCCTTGGGTCGGGAAGATCCCCTGGAGTATGAAATGGGAGCCTGCTCCAGTATTCTTGCCTGAAAAACCCCATGGACAGGAGACTCTAGCGGTCTCCAGTTCATGGGGTTGCAAGAGTTAGAGATGACTGAGCACACACTCTTTGATTACTTAGTTATACAGTTTGTTTCAGAGAAGCAGGGCAAGCAAGTCTTTTATTTATATATTTGCAAAGTAGTTTAGTTCATTAGTGTCCTTTGGTGACTGTGGGTTTAAACTGGCATCCGATTTTGGGGATTTCTCCCATCAAGGGTTGAAGTCTGTATAATCTCCCCTTGACTCTATGTGGGCTTACAAATACTTGGCGAATAGAGTACAGTGGAATTGATGCTATGTAACTTCTGAGGTTGGACCATTAAAGGCCATGCAGCATTTGGGAAATATGGGCAATATGGATTGGTCTCTAATTAATAGGGATTTTGTAAATGCTAGGCAATATTTATTTAAAATATCTCACTGCTTTCATTCATTTAGTGTCACTCATAAATATTTATCGAATAGTTGTTGAAACCACAAATACTTACTGAATCCATAAGTGACACTTGCTAGATAAAACAGGTACAAAATGAACCAATAGAAAAGCAGTGTCTTCAGGGTGCCCACAGTCCAGTGTTGGGAGGGGGGTGAGGAAGGAAATGAGCAATCACAGACTGAGGTAATAAATTCTGGGGCAAAGGGATGTGGAATGAGGATAAAAAAGAACCATGTTTACAGATTGGAGTCTTTTTGGGTGAGATTGCCTAGTGGCCACTCTCATAGAGGCATCAGTTTAAGAGAACATGGAAACCAGGAGGACCAGTGGTGGCTCAGAGTGGTGATACAGATGGTGAATGAAGGGCAGGAAGAGTTAGATTTTTTTTTTTAATTGTTGTTTTAACTGTTATGGGGAGTTTGCAACTGATGGCATGGGACAGGATTGGATTTGTTGCTCAGAAAAGTTATCTGGATGTCAGTGTGAAAGTGACGAGAATCTCCACTTCTGCAGACAGATGGACAAATCAGGATGTTGGTACCAAAGTCCAGGTGAAGAGATGAGAATATCTGAAAGCCTGAATAAAGAAAGTGATGATGAAGACAGAAGGGGTTGATGAATGAATAGGGACTTATACTGAGGGTGAAAAAGGGGTGGGTGACCAGCGTAGCCCATTGAGTAAAGGTGACAATATTATATGAGAGAGAAAATATAAAAGAAGGATAAATGTGTCAAAAGTGAACCCTGTTTCATGTAAGTCAAAATTGAAATCCCTGTGAGACATCTAAGAAGATATACAAATGTGCAGTTTGAAATGTATGCTTGGAACTCAGGAGAACTCACTAGGTTGGGAGAGAGTGTTTAATATTCTGTCTTTATTTATCTTCCTATCTTTCTCTCCCATCCTGTCATGAGTAGGTAAAGGAGAAAGAGAATAGATAGGAGTTGGTGTAGAGAACATGAAGTTGTAAAATTATTAAATGTAGATTAAACTACACAGTTTTGAACATCCCATGTAATTGAAATAACGTTACGCGAGCTCCAATACTTTGGCCACCTGATGCGAAGAATCGACTCATTGGAAAAGACCCTGATGCTGAGAAAGATTGAGGGTAGGAGGAGAAGGGGGTGGCAGAGGATGAGATGGTTAGGTGGCATCACCGACTCAAAGACATGAGTTTGAGCAAACTCCAGGAGATGGTGAAGGACAGGGAAGCCTGGCGTGCAGTAGTCAACAGGGTCGCAAAGAGTCAGATATGACTTAGAACTGAGCAACAAAAACCACAACTCAATACTCATATGCATCTTACTATTGACGTATACGAGTATCAGTTTGTTGCTGTTACTATCCATATAACATGGGCTTCCCTGGTGGCGCCGATGGTAAAGAATCTGACTGCAGTGCAGGAGACCTGGGTTCGGCCCCTGGGTTGGGAAGATCCCTTGGGGAAGGGACTGGCAATTCACTCCATTGTTCTTGCAAGAGAACCTGATGGACATAGGGGCCTGGAGGGCTACAGTCTATGGGATCACAAAGAGTCAGACACAGCTGAGCGACTAACACTTACTTATCCATAGGGCAGACACCATGTATTTTTTTCGCTGAATGATGAAAGTGCTTTATTTTCAGTCCTTAAATTTCACATTCCTTGAAATTATATTGATTACATTTGTAACCAATATTATA
>SJYT01051662.1:0-47522 GCA_006410635.1 Cephalophus harveyi | reverse complement strand
TATATTGATTTCATTTGTAACCAATATTGTATTGATTACATTTCTGAGAAGGTAAATTATTTGAAAACGCACATCTGTGTAAGATGATTATATAAAGAGAACAGTGTAGTTATTTGGGTAAAAGTACATCTGTTTTTGTGTATATAAAATATTCAGAGTGATCCTTTAAGAGAAATTTGAAATAGTATTACTAGAATGGGAGAAAAGATTATTTCTTTTAGACTCTTTATCTTATAATTGAACATTTCAAGACAGAAGTATTCAGTTCATTTTCCTGGTTGAATTGCATTCCTATTAATTAAGATGATTCTTCATTGGGTGCTCGGTAACCACATTACTTTTTTGGATTTCATTCAGACCATAATCAGACATTGTAAGATGTATTTATTTCTAGGTGGAGAAGCTCTATACAATCAGCAAAAATAAGACTGAGAGCTGACTGTGGCTCAGATCATGAACTCCTTATTGCCAAATTCAGACTTAAATTGCAGAAAGTAGGGAAAACCACTAGACAATTCAGCTATGACCTAATCAAATCCCTTAACGATTATACAGTACTAGTGCCAAATAGGTTCAAGGGATTAGATCTGATAGAAAGAGTGCCCGAAGAACTATGGATGGAGGTTTGTGAATTGTACAGGAGACAAGGATCAAGACCATCCCCAAGAAAAAGAAATGCCAAAAGGCAAAATGGTTGTCTGAGGAGGCCTTACAAATAGCTGTGAGAAGAAGAGAAACAAAAGGCAAAGGAGAAAAGGAAAGATATACCCATTTGAATGCAGAGTTCCAAAGAATAGCAAGGAGAGATAAAAAAGCTTTCCTCGGTGATCAGTGCAAAGAAATAGAGGAAAACAATATAATGGGAAAGACTAGAGATCTCTTCAGAAAATTAGAGATACCAAGGGAACATTTCATGCTAAGATGGGCACAATAAAGGACAGAAATCGTATGGACCTGACAGAAGCAGAAGAGATTAAGAAGAGGTGGCAAGAATACGCAGAGGAACTGTACAAAAAAGATCTTCATGACCCAGATAATCACGATGGTGTGATCACTCACTTAGAGCCACGCATCCTGGAATGCGAAGTCAAGTGGGCCTTAGGAAGCATCACTACTAACAAAGCTAGTGGAAGTGATGGAATTCTCAGTTGAGCTATTTCAAATCCTAAAAGATAATGCTGTGAAAGTGCTACACTCAATATGCCAGCAAATTATAAAAACTCAGCAGTGGCCACAGGACTGGAGAAGGTCAGTTTTCATTCCAATCCTTAAGAAAGGCAATGCCAAAGAATGCTCAAACTACTGCACAAGTTGCACTCATCTCACATGCTAGCAAAATAATGATCAAAAGAGACACAGATGTATAGAACAGTCTTTTGGACTCTGTGGGAGAGGGAGAGGGTAGGATGATTTGGGAGAATGGCATTAAAACATGTATAATATCATGTAAGAGATGAATCACCAGTCTAGGTTTGATGCAGGATACAGGATGCTTGGGGCTGGTGCACTGGGATGACCCAGAGAGATGATAAGGGGAGGGAGGTGGGAGGGGGCTTCAGGATTGGGAACTCATGTACACCCGTGGTGGATTCATGTTGATGTATGGTAAAACCAATACAGTATTGTAAAGTGAAATGTAAATAAATAAATAATTCTCTGTTGAAGCCAGGCTTCAACAATATGTGCACTGTGAACTTCCAGACATTNGATAAGGGGAGGGAGGTGGGAGGGGGCTTCAGGATTGGGAACTCATGTACACCCGTGGTGGATTCATGTTGATGTATGGTAAAACCAATACAGTATTGTAAAGTGAAATGTAAATAAATAAATAATTCTCTGTTGAAGCCAGGCTTCAACAATATGTGCACTGTGAACTTCCAGACATTCAAAGTGGATTTAGAAAAGTCAGAGGAACCAGAGATCAAATTGCGAACATGTGCTGGATCATTGAAAAAGCAAGAGAGTTCCAGAAAAACGTATACTTCTGCTTTATTGACTATGCCGAAAAGTCCTTGACTGTGTGGATCACAGCAAACTGTGAAAAATTCTTCGAGAGATGGGAATACCAGACCACCTGACCTTCCTCCTGAGAAGTCTGTATGTAGGTGAGGAAGCAACAGTTAGAACTAGACATGGAACAACAGACTGGTTCCAAAGAGGAAAAGGAGTATGTCAAGGCTGTACATTGTCACCCTGCTTATTTAACTTATATGCAGGGTACATCATGTGAAATATTGGGTTGGATGAAACTCAAACTGGAATCAAGATTGCTAGGAGAAACATCAATAACCTCAGATATGCAGATGACACTGCTGTTAAGGCGGAAATCAAAGAAGAAAGAACCTCTTGATGAAAGGGAAAGAGGAGAGTGAAAAAGTTGGCTTAAAACTCAACATTCAGAAAACTAAGATCATGGCTTCCAGTCCCATCACTTTATAGCAAATAGATGGGGAAACAATGGAAACAGTGATGGACTATTTTGGGGGGCTCCAAAATCACTGCAGTTGGTGAGCGCAGCCATGAAATTCAAAGATGCTTGCTCCTTGGAAGAAAATTTATAACAAACCTAGACAGCATATTAAAAAGCAAAGACATTACTTTGCCAACAAAGCCCACCTAGTCAAAGCTATGGTTTTTCCAGTGGTCATGTAAGGATATGAGAGTTGGACTATAAAGAAAGCTGAGTGCCAAAGAATTGATGCTTTTGAACTGTGGTGCTGGAGAAGACTCTTGAGAGTGCCCTGGACTGGAAGGAGATCCAACCAGTCCATCCTAAAGAAAATCAGTCCTGGGTGTTCATTGGAAGGACTGATGCTGAAGCTGAAACTCCAATACTTTGGCCACCTGATGAAAGAACTGACTCATTTGAAAAGACCCTGATGCTGGCAAAGATTGAGGGCAAAAGGAGAAGGGGACAGCAGAGGATGAGATAGTTGGGTGGCATCACTGACTCAATGGACATGGGTTTGGGTGGAGTCCGAGAGTTGGTGATGGACAGGGAGGCCTGGAGTGCGGGGGTTTATGGGGTTGCAAAGAGTCAGACACAACTGAATGACTGAACTAAACTGAGTCCTGTCTTTAAAATATATATTTATCCAGTTTTTTCCCAGCACTATTTGTGAAATAGACTTTCCTTTTCTATAGAATTACCTATAGATTCTTTTCTTTTGTGTAGAATTTCAATTATTTTCTATAGAGTTGCCTTGGAGCTTTTGCCTCTTGATTGTATGTGGGTCTTTTTCTAAACTCTATTTTGTTTCATTGATTTGTTGATCCTATGCCACCTCCATATTGTTTTGATTGCTATAGATTTCTTTTAAGTCTTCAACCTGGTAATATGAATCTTTTCACTCTGTTTTTCAAAGAGTGTTTTAGTGATTATGCATCTTTTGATTGTATACAGATTTTAGAATCAATTACGATCTACAAAAAACAAATGTTTTTATTTTAATTGGGATTGCTTTGAGTCTATAGATAAATTTAGGAAGAGTTGGCATATTAACTTTATTGAGTATTCCAGCCTATAAACATGATATATTTCTCCATTTATTTAGTTGTTCCTTAATTTCTCTTAGCAGTCTTTCTCAGTTTCAGTGCGGTTCAGGTCTCTGGATATCTTTTGTTAAATTCATTCCTGAGTATTTTATACTATTTGAGTAGTATTATTTTAAATTTCACATGTAATCATTATTGCTAATACATAGAAATAACTGATATGTATGTGNACTTTATTGAGTATTCCATCCTATAAACATGATATATTTCTCCATTTATTTAGTTGTTCCTTAATTTCTCTTAGCAGTCTTTCTCAGTTTCAGTGCGGTTCAGGTCTCTGGATATCTTTTGTTAAATTCATTCCTGAGTATTTTATACTATTTGAGTAGTATTATTTTAAATTTCACATGTAATCATTATTGCTAATACATAGAAATAACTGATATGTATGTGTACACGTGTAGATATTTGTCTTGCAACTTTGCTAAATTCACTCCTTACTTCTAGTAGTTGATATTTTCTTTGGGTTTTTCTGACCTAATTGAGTGGTTTGTAAATAGGGACAAGTTTTATTATTTCCTTGGGGTATTAGTCACTCAGCCGTGTCTGACTCTTTGTGACACCATGGACAGGGGTCCACCAGGGTCCTCTGCCCAGGGGATTTTCCAGGCAAAAATGCTGGAGTAGGCTGCCATTTCCTTCTCCAGGGGATCTTCCTGACCCAGGCATCAAACCCGGGTCGCCTACACTGTGGGCAGATTCTTGACCATCTGAGCCACCAGGGAAACCCCACACCTTTTATTTTTCTTGCCTTAGTGAATGAGCTGGCAATATGTTGAGTAACAGTGGTAAAAATGAACATGCTTGCCTTATTCCTGACTGAAGGAGGGAGCACTCAGTGTTTCATTAGCTATGAAAAACTCTTTATGTAATTAAGTAATTGTGATTCTATGAACAGTTTTCTGAGAGTTGTTTTTTTTTAAATCACAAATGAGTGATGTATTTTATCAAATGCTCTTTGTTTGGTATATATGGAACTGACCTAATTTTCTCCTTTGTTTTCTTTATATCACAGATTCCACTGATTTTTTTTAAAGAATTACTAATCTTGTATTTTCAAGATAAGCCTCACTTGATGTATTATCATTTTTTAATATGCTGGATTCAGTTTACTAGTATTTTGTTAAGCATTTTTGTGACTATGTATATGAAAGATACTAGTCTATAAATTTATTTTCTTGTAATATCCTTTATGGGTCTTGATATCAAGGTTATGTTGGCCCCCATACATTGAGATAGGAAATGTCTGGTTTTTGAAAGATTTGTATAAGATCGGTATTACTTTTCCCCTTAAGCATTTCATAGAATTTAATTCTCAGAGCTTGAGATTTCTCTTGAGGCAAGAGTAGATAGAGAATTACTCACATTTTCTATTTCTTATTCAGTCAGTTGATAAACTGTGTTTTTCAAGGAATTTGTCCACTCCATAGAAATTAAGTCTGTTGGCATAAAGTTGTTCACAGTATTCTCTTATTATTCTTTTAATGTCTGTAAAATCCCCTCCTTTATTCTTGATAAAAGTAGTATGTTACAGACCTTTTACTCTTATAATTTATCTCCCATTTTTATCTCCCTTACTTTGTACTAGTTTTTTTAATGTACTGCCCTTGGACATATATATAAACCCCACATTTCAGTATTAATATTTTTGTTTTTATCATTATTTTGAAGAAATTTAGAAATGAAAGAACAGTACATAGTCTGTTATATGTACCCACATATTCACCATTTCCAGCTTTTGTCACTTCTTTCTATTGATCAGATTTCATCTAGTATCATTTTGCTTGAGTTTGAAAGATTTCCTTTAGCATTTCTTATAGGACAGTTCTCTTGGCAGTAAATAATTTCATATTTAACTTTTCTGAAGTGTCTGTATTTTATCCTCATTTTTTTGGAAATATATTTTTATGAATATAGAATACTGGATCGACTAGTTTCTTTTCTGGCTTGTCTCAGCACTTTATTTCTTCTTTTTAGCACTTTCTTTATTTTTGGCTGAGCTGGGTCTTCAATGCTGAGAGGACTTTCTCCAGTTGTGGTGTGCAGGCTTCTCATTGCAGGGGCTTCCCTTGTTGTGGAGCACAGACTCTAGGAACACGGGCTCAGTAACTTGGCGCACGGGCCCAGTTGCTCTGCAGCATGTTGGATCTTCCCAAACCAAGGATCGAGCCCATGTGCCCTGCAGTGATGCCTGATTCCTACCCGCTGTACCACCAAGGCCCTTTGGCACCCTCAATATGTGCTTTTTCACTTTCTTCTGACCTCCATGTTTTAGGGATGAACAGCCAGTTACCATCTGTGTCACTGTTCCCTTGTGTGTAATGTATCTTTTTTCTCTGATTTTTAGATTTCTCTTCTGTTTTTAAGCCTCTCTGTGTTTGTTTTGCTTTTCTGTCCCTGCTGTAAACAAATTACCACAGGTAGTGGCTTAAGACCACACACGTTTATTCATAGAGTTTGGGAGGTCAGAAGTCTAAACTGGGAGGTCAGAAGTCTAAACTGTCTTTCTTCCAGAGACTCTGGAAAGGACCCAGTGCCTTGTCTTTTTCCACTTGTTGAGGTGTCTGCATCCCCTGGCTCATGGCCCTGCCTCACTCTGACCTCTGCTTCTATACTCGCGCCTTGTCCTCTGACTCTCGGGCCTCCCTCCTTTGCTTGCAAGGACCCTTGTAAAGACACTGGGGGCCCCTTCCTCAAATAATCCAAAATAATCTCCTATTTCAACATCCTTAGTTTAATCATAACAGAAAAGACCCTTTTGCCTTGTAAGTTTTCATAGTTTCTGGACATTAGAATACAGGCATCTTTTTCTTGGTGGTGGTTGTGGTGGGCATCATTCTAACTTCCACATGATTTTCTTTGTATTTTTCCTCTTTTAGGTTCATTCGTCTTTTTGGAACTGAAGTTTGACTTTTTTCCGTAGATTTGGAGTATTTTCATCTATGTGTTTTCTGCTCCTTTATGTGTACTAAAGATTGCTTGTTGTCTCACAGATCTTGGGAAACAATTTCATCTCTTGTTTTTTAGATTAAATAATTTCTGTTGTTCTCTTTTGATGTTTATAGACCCTTTCTTTTTTATGCTGCCCAGTTTGCTCTTAAATCAATTTAGTGGTCATTTCAAAAATGCTTTCTTCATCGTGGGTCACATTGTCTTGCTTCTTTGTCTAGTATGATTGATTATATGCTGGAGAGATGATGTGTTGTATGCAGTCTGGCTTTTATTTTATTGTGACTTAGCTGATACGGTTTTAGCATCATGTTCTACTAAGTCTAATGTAAGGGGTGGATGCTACTATGCTAGTGTTAAAATGAAAAAATCAGTAGGATGTGTTAGTTATACAAATTTGTTTGATCCCAGGCTATATTGTTGATTGTTTGACTGTACTGTATTCACTCTGTCATAATACTGCAGATTTCAGGGGATTGATATGGAAATAGCTTGAACCCACGGAGGTGATGTTTTTCCAACCGGCACCATTGAATCCCAGGTTAGATCTCAGCAGAGAAGCTGAAGAGGCCCCTTTGCAGCTTTTTTGCCTCTCATTTACTCACCTTAAGAGTTTAGTTCAGTTCAGTTGCTCAGTCGTGTCCAACTCTTTGCAACCCCATGAACCGCAGCACGCCAGGCCTCCCTGTCCATCACCAACTCCTGGAGTCCACCCAAACCCATGTCCATTGAGTGGGTGATGCCATCCAGCCATCTCATCCTCTGTCGTCCCCTTCTTCTCCTGCCCTCAATCTTTCCCAGCATCAGGGGCTTTTCAAATGAATCAGTTCTTCGCATCAGGTGGCCAAAGTATTAGAGTTTCAGCTTCAACATCAGTCCTACCAGTGAACACCCAGGACTGATCTCCTTTAGGATGGACTGGTTGGATCTCCATGCAGTCCAAGGGACTCTCAAGAGTCTTCTCCAATACCACAGTTCAAAAGCATCATTCTTCGATGCTCAGCTTTCTTTATAGTCCAACTCTCACATCCATACATGACCACTAGAAAAACCATAGCCTTGACCAGATGGACCTTTGTTGGCAAAGTAATGTCTCTGCTTTTGAACATGCTATCTAGGTTGGTCATAACTTTCCTTCCAAGGAGTGAGCATCTTTTAATTTCATGACTGCAATCACCATCTGCAGTGATTTTGGAGCCCAGAAAAATAAAGCCAGCCACTGTTTCCCCATCTATTTCCCATGAAGTGATGGGACCAGATGCCATGATCTTAGTTTTCTGAATGTTGAGTTTTAAGCCAGCTTTTTCACTCTCCTTGATAGTTAATCTACCTCAATTGAACAAAAATAGAGAAAGACATAAGTATACCAGGAGGCTTCCCTAGTGGCTCAGACAGTAAAGAATCTGCCTGCAATCCAGGAGATTGAGGTTCGATCCCTGAGTTAGGAAGATACCCAGTCCATGGAGATGCAAAGAGCTGGACACGACTGAGCAACTAAGAATAATAAATAATACAAGTAAACCATATTGAGAAGGAGTACTTAGGTTTCTACATTATAAGACTCTTACCTGTTTCACAAAAACATTCTTGACCCATCAGTTCAGTTCGGTTGTTCAGTTGTATCTGACTCTGCGACTCCATGGACTGCAGCATGCCAGGCCTCCCTGTCCATCACCAACTCCCGGAGTTTACTCAAACTTACGTCCATTGAGTCAGTGATGCCATCCAGCCATCTCATCCTCTGTCGTCCCCTTCTCCTCCCACCTTCAATCATTCCCAGCATCAGGGTCTTTTCAAATGAGTTAGTTCTCTGTATCAGATGGCCAAAGGATCAGAGTTTCAGCTTCACCATCAGTCCTTCCAATAAATATTCAGGACTAATTTCCTTTAGAATGGACTGGTTGGATCTCCTTGCAATCCAAGGGACTCTCAAGAGTCTTCTCCAACACCACAGTTAGTAAGTATTCAATAATGCGTAGATTAATTTTAATGAGCAGAAGGTAAGTTTTTCAAATAAAGCCCTTTCTTTTTCACTGTCTTCTGTTTCATACTGGCCATGCATTAGTCCTATGGCTAATACTGTCAAAGTAAGCCAGGGGACTCTAGATGGTATGTGGTAGAATTTGGGAACATGAAATTATTTCCTAGCTAGTGTGAAATGCTAGTGTGAAAACAGGCCATAATAGCCTACCAAAAACTCATCACTTAACAGATACAGAAACTGAATCTATGGAGCTATTTTTGCTGTAAATAGTGACTCATATGGACAATAATGAAGTGAATTGCAGTACAATTGCTGATTGTATATAGACCACTTACAGCATGCATTGAAGTAGGATTTTGAAACATACCCATATCCTGAAATCTTAATATCTGATAAAATGGAAAACAATAAAACTTAATGGCATTGCTTCATGGCAATAAAACAGCTTGTAAAAACTTGTATAGATAAATGTGGAGTGGATGATAACAGTGCCACTGCAAATTACTTATAATTTCTCATTTTGGTGACTAAGGTTGTGTATCAGACAGGGAAAATAACCCACGTGAGGTGGTTCAATTGAGGAAATTTAATCCAGGGGACTAATTATGGGATGTTAGAAGAAGAACTGGAAGGAAGTAACTTGTATGTAGTGATCCATGGATTGGCAACTGCAGAAATTCTCTGCAGCCTCCAAGGCTGGAAGGATAAAGGGAAGAGACGATATTACCAGCACTCAGGAGCCAGGGCCACTAGGCAGGGGTGGAACCCTGGAGAAGTGGCATTGATGGGTTCTGCAGCAAGGGTCATCAGGCAGGAGCTGGGACTCCAGAGGAAGGAATCAGGCCATGAGAGCTGGGCTCGCTGCTGTAGTTTGCTGCCTGTCTGGGCTGGACCATAGAGTCAGGGGTGGCTGAGCGAGAGTGCCTGCCTGTGGGAAATGGGAGCACAGAGAAGAATCAGCCACAGTCAGATGCTGCTTGAGAAAAAGAGAGCTAAGGAGAAAGATTTGCTCTCTCCTCTCTTTCTCCCAGCTAATTTCTATATTTATATTTTTGTTTCTTGTTCCTAGTCCTTTAATACATCTGAGTTGATAATGTGTATGATGTGAGCTAGAATACTAATTTTCTCTATTATAGGAAGAAGTATTCCCAGCACCATTTGCTAAATTATCTATGATTTCTCCAGTAATTTATAATCCCATATTCAAATATTCTGCGTCCTCATGCATATGGGTTTATTCTGTGCTTTCAATTCATTTCCTTTGACCTTTATGTCTTGTGCAAACACCTCTATTTGAATTACATCTCAATATTTAATAAGGATCGTCTATTTTTCTTTATGTTTTCAGAAGGTTCTCAGTCATTTGTGGACATTATTCTTTGAAATTAATTATAGAATTGGTTTGACAAGATTCTTCACAGTAGTATTTCTCATATTGACTTGGAATTACATTGAATTTATTATTTTGGAGGCAATTAATATTATTAGAATATTAAATTGTCCCATCCATGAGTATGGCATGACTTTCTGTTTCTTTAAGTTTTCCTTTGTGTCTCCAATAGTTTAAAATTTTTCTGCCTAAAAGTCTCATGCATTGCTTTTTTTTTTTATGAAATCCTATTTTTTTATGTTTTTTATTATGATTTTGCTTAGTTGTGGCCAAGAAAGGGGAACACTATTGGATTTTTTTTATGTGATAGCATACCTTTCTTATGAGGTTTAATTCTTGGCCTGTGAATTTTCTTGGAATTTCTATGTATGGGATGATACCTGTGGGAATATTACTAGGTTTCCTTTTTTTTCTTCCAAACCTTTTTCTTCCAGTTTTATTTTCTTGACTTACTATGTTGTTCAAGAACCTCCACTACTATGCTGCAAACTTTCATTACTGGTGGAGCACTTTGTCCCTTGAAAGGAATGCTTTCATATTTTCTTAATTCCAAATAATGTTTTCTCTAGTTTGGGTAGATGACTTTCATCAATTAAATAAGTTATGTCCTATTCCTAGTTTTCTAACAATTGATTCTAAAAGGCACTAACTTTATTTTTTTCTGCATCTTTTGGGATGATAATGGTTTTTTCACTTAAAATGTAATGTCGTGAAATTATATTTCCTTTTTTGCTTTATTCTTATTAAAGTATAATTAACTTAAAATGTTGTATTAGTTTCAGATGTACAGCAAAGTGATTTGGATATATGTGTGTGTATATATATATTCTTAGATTCTTTTCCACTTTACAAGATGAGTATAGTTCCCTGTTAAGTCCTCATTGTTTACCTATTTTGTACATAGCAGTGTATGTATGTTAATCTCAAATTCCTAATTTATCTCCCCCCCAACATCCCCCACATTTTGCTTTCCCCTTTGGTCACCATAAGTTTGGTTGGTATGTCTATGAGTTTGTTTCTGTTTTGTAAATAAGTTCATCTGTATCATTTAAAAAATTTCCACAAACTAGTGCTATCACATGATATTTAAAATTATATTAGTATGTGATATTGGTATAAAATTTAGTTAAAATTTTGTTTTCTGTTGCTGCCCTTATCTGGTTTTGTTATCTCCGCCATAGCATCATTTTCTAAAACAAGTTTTATTAGACACTGTCTTTCTTTAAAATTTGGATAAACTTGTAAAACATCTAAGTCCACGTAGCACATTTTGGTGTGGGGTTAGAATGAGAAACATTTTTGATAACTTTCAATTTTTAAAACCAGTTTAAGCTATCCAATTTCTGTATTTAGTACACCAATTTTTGCAGTTATATTTTCCCAGAAATTTATCTAGAGTTTCCAGTTTAACAAATAGATCTTCATAACATAACTTCTAAACTTAGTTCATGTACACTATGCAGATACACTCACAGCTTACGGTTTCCAGAACAGTAACTGCACGTTTAATTGATTAAAAACTGCAGTGTTCATAACATATTCTGGGAGAAGAATTACAAATTTCCCAATGTAATATATGTCTTGACTTGAGTAGCTGCCCACAATATTCTTGTTTAGAAAGACATTCATGATAGTTATATGTGGGCTTCCATTAAAAATGTGTTTATGTTGCTTTCAAACTATAGACTATTCAGTTGCTCTGTTGATAAAATCTAAAGAGGAAGGAAGATACTCATTTCTGTTTATCATGCACATTAATGTCCTGTCTTATTTGGTTAGTATTTGATATCACATACAATCACGTAATATATTTATCCTCTTTTATTTTTTAATAAAACAAATTTTCCCTTTTTTGTTATTTGATATTATAAGATTACAAGATATTACGAGATTTGTTCATCTTTAAAAAAAAAAAAAAAGAACAGATTTTCGTGTTGCTGATTGTCTCCCGTTTCTCTTATCCACGTCACTGACTGCTGCCTTGGGCATTCCTGTTCAGGGACTGGGTCTGGGAGTCAGTGCCCATCTCTCCCAGTCAGTCGGGAGAAGGAAACGTTGCAGGACTTGCCCTTGTCTCTCTTCTCGTCTCCCAACCCAGAGTTGTCCATCCTGTCATCTGGCAGCAGGTGGAATACGGACTTGAGTAGTAAGAAGGAGGATGAGATTCAAAGAGAGATGAAGAATAATATTCTGGGGAGGAGCATATTGTGGAAAGACAGAGGATCTCATGCTATTCCTGTGGACTTAAAGTTGTTAGTGACTGTAGGACAGTGAATGGCAACAGATGTACTTAGCTTTGCTTTCCTCCAAATTCATATACTACCAAAAGGCAATATTTGACATTTTCACAACAGTATAACACATGTTAGGTTGAACAGACAATTGAATATCTGTCTTTAATATACCAATAGATTTTTTATTGGTGGATTCAAAACTCCTGGACATTATTATGGTTGTTAGAGCCTGTGCCTTATAGGATGTGAAGCCTACACCCATCTGAATGATGAAAAATACCTATTTCTAGCAAGTCTTTTAAAAATTACTTTTAGTCTAGCTTCTTCCAAAAATAAATTACTGTGGTTGTGCTAACACTAATAGAGCTGTCTTTATTCTGAGAAGCTAATTACTATAATTCCTCTTGTGCCTGTGCAGCGATCTCGGATTGATTCTGAAATGCCAGTGGAACTGCCATTGACAGCTATTTACCTCTGTTTGTTGCACTTGCTATTGATCTACCATTGAGAATATGGTTTAAACATGCTCTATGGTACTGTGGAAGCCTTCTGATACCAAGGGGTTGGAAAGTATTTAAGTAGTTTCAAGTCCTGTCAAACCCAAGGAGTAACTTCTTACTTACTTGGCTGGTTCTGCATTTTTATTCGTCACTGAAAAGTGAAAGTGAAAGTCGCTCAATTGTGTCTGACTCTGTGCAACCCCATGGACTGTAGCCATCCAGGCTCCTCTGACTATGGAATTCTCCAGGCAAGAACACTAGAGTGGGTAGCTGTTCCCTTCTCCGGGGGATCTGCCCAACCCAGGGATCAAACTGGGGTCTCCTGCATTGCAGGCAGATTCTTTACCAGCTGAGCTACCAGAGAAGTCCTTTATTTGTCATTAGGCCTAGTCAAGACTGAGGAAAAAGAAACTGGTATTTCTCCCAGTGAATGAAGGGATACAGCTTTGTCAGATAAATATTGGACTGAGAATTACTTGAAGGAAAGGGAAATATATTTGGAAAATCTTGGAGATGCTAACAGTGCGTCAAATCCATAGGTTAACTTAAATGGGTCATTTAAGTCCAATCAGAGAAATTTTCAGCTGAATAACAGGATTGGGTAATAGGCTAGAAAGAATTTTAATAAATTCTCACTTCATTCTCCTCTGCCTCCTTGTTCTACTAATTGAATAAAATTGTATGTAAGGGTTACAACTGAATGCTTTTTAACATCAAAGGTGTTCAATAATGATAAGTTCTTTTCAGTTTTTGTTCTATTTCCTTTCCCTCCTTTCTGTTCCTTTGTGTTTCTTTTATCTTTGCATTTATACATAAACAGGTTTCTATTGTTCAGATTAATGTGAGTGCAAAAATAGTTCAAAGCAGAAAATAAATACAAATACCTGGGAACCAAATTAGTGTAAGCTGACTTCACAAACCTCAGTTAACAAGTTTTTATTCCTCATTCATAAGATAGAGGTGAGAAGTGTGGAAACAAGTTGATAATATGTAGATTTCCCTTTTTGAGTGAATCTTTTAGATTTTGAGCTACAGTTAGTATTAACTCCTTTTAAAGATTTGTTTACTTTGTTATAAATTGATACTCAAAATGCAAACTCTTCTCATGAGGTGGCCAAAGTACTGGAGTTTCAGCTTTAGCATCATTCCTTCCAAAGAAATCCCAGGGTTGTTAGTAGTATCTACTATAGTTAAATATACATTTAAACTTAGCATAGCAATTCTATTCATTGTATGTATGTATCCACCAAGAGATATACACAAGAAAGTTTGCATCAATAATAGCCCCAAACTTGAAACAGCCAAATGTTTACCAGGAGAAGAGTAGATAAATATACTTTTCTATTACTCAGAAATAATGATAAGCAAAAGATGTCAGATATGAGACTACATATTGTATGATTTATCTTATATGAACTTCAAGTTCAAACACATTGAATCTATGGTAATAGAAATCAGTTAGTGGGAGGTGAGAGGAGTATAAATAGATTGGGGATTGGACAGAAGCACTTGGAAACCTTCTGGTTGCTGTAAATTGCCTAAAACTTAATCTGAATGGAGATTCACATATGTGTATAAAAATGTTCATCAAACTGTATAAGACAGTTCAGGCACTCTCTATGTATACTTTACCAAACATATTATTTTATTTTAGTTCATCCCTGTAAGGGTGAGTGATACTAAAATAATCTTTTTTTTTTTTTTTAACTAAGGCAGAGAAATTATGCTAATTCATTGCAGAATTTTAATGTTGGATTGACTTTTCATTTTGTGGCTACTGTAGTGAACCAAGCTCTTATTGTGTTTGATTTTGATCCTCAAAGCTGCTTTACTCTTCAAAATGTTTTCAGCTGAGGATTATTATTTTGCATTTCATTGATCTTATACAGATTAGGAGTAGTTTGAAGAGGTTTTAGGTAAGAAGGAAAAGCTTGCCTAAGTTTGAAAATTTTTCTATGAATGGGTAGCATATTTTAACACAATGCATATTTAATATATAACTATAATGATTATACATTATAAATATATAAATATATTTATATATTAGCTATAGTATAGAAGCTGTCTTAAACTATGTATTTTATCTTTTTTAATATTCTTTCTGTTTTGCACACATTGGTTATTTAATGGAAGTAGATAACGAAAAGAGCTTTTGTATTAACCTAACATGATTAAGACTGAAAATACATAAAAGCAAAAAGTGACTGTCAATGAGGATTTGTGATCAAGCTTTCAAAAGTTTAAACATTTTAGCTTATTTATATTCATGATTTACCCAAGGTTTCCCATTTTACTCACGACTAACAGCTTTCACTAAGTATTTTTCAAAGACCTTTTGATTATATGCGGTGGACTTGGGGTTTCTGGGTTTCGTGAGTAGTAATTCTTTTTTTTTTCCAGATTGTTTTTAATGTGGGTCATATTTAAAGTCTTTATTGAATTTGTTACAATGTAGCTTCTGTTTTTATGTTTGGGTTCTTTGATTGAGGCATGTGGAATCTTAACTCCCCGACCAGGGATTGAACCCGCACATCCTACATTGAAAGGCAAAGTCTTAACCACTGGACTACCAGGGAAGTCCCTCCTGAGTAACTCAGGCACTAAGCTCTTGCTTCCTTTTGTCTCTTGTCTTTACAGGCTGCCCTGCAAGTCGGAGGCCATGGGGAAAGGCTGCACCAGTGTCGGGAAGTCATGCTGCTAACTTACAAATCCATCCCCATGCAAGTGGATGGGGAGCCCTGTAGGTTGGCCCCAGCTATGATTCGGATCTCACTGAGGAATCAGGCCAACATGGTGCAGAAGAGCAAGAGGAGAACGTCCATGCCTTTACTCAATGAGTGAGTCTGCCCTCGCCCACCTTGGTGAACACGGAGACCGCGGCGGGCAGGGCACTGAGCATGTGCATGGCCGGAGGCCTCCCTGTGCTGAGAGAGGAGAACAGTCCAGGAACCTCAGCTGCCCCTTGGCCTCTTGCACATATTTCTTCTTCATGTTTACTATACGGTGACCATACGCTTCTTTCAGGATTAATTGTTGTATGGTATGTTAGATTGATGATGCTTTTTCACCGACCACCAACTTGAGTATATATTGACTGGGACCAGCCGAAAATCATTGAGTGGTTCAGGGTCATAAAACCTGTCTGGTTAAACGTGTTTGCTTTCATTTTACAAGGCACTGTTGGCCTCCTCTTCTTGACCCTGGTCACTTGGAGAGTGTGGGTTTCTCCAGGGCAGAAGGTTGGCAGAACTGGGTTTTGGCTCACCGCTCCCCATATTGCATCCCCTTCTGCTTGTTAGTGGACGTCCCTTTTCCAGCGCTCGCAGTTTGGAGTCTTATATTCTCTGATGGTTCGACTCAGTTTTTCCATTGCTGGAGAGCATCCTATTGTCTAATAGATGAGACCTGACCCATGACTCCATGCCTGAACAAAATGTGCCCCTCCTGGACCCTTTCCTTTCTTGGGTGCTTTGATAAACTGATTTGGAAAAGGTGATAAGGACTGGCTATGTCGAGTGCACATTCATTTTATAGAGTCCCTTTATCTAATTTTTGATTGAAAATGTCTATTTGGGGTTAGAGAAAGGGATGAAGAAACATGGGGATTTGGGGCATCATTTTGAGCCTCTTCTCTATATCATGCCCCTGTGTCTGACCTGACCTAAGGTAAGGCCGTTTCCAGGTTTGAATTTTGGCCATTCTTGTGTCACAGTGAGGTACCCTTGGAGGTGCTCCTCCTGTCTGTGGCCCGTGATGCATGGTTATGTATTTGTACTGAATGGCTGGCTTCCTCTAGTGCCTGCGAAGCAAGGGCATGCTTTGCCAAGGTATTTACTGAGTCAATGTGACCACTACAGAAGTGCCTAGAATGAACCCATGACACAGGGGTCGTCAGTCTCTGCCAAGCTTCGCCCCCATTCTGAAAAGGCAGGTGTTGAAGAGTAGCATTCGACAGGGCTCATAAAGCATTTTCCTCGGTAGCCTCTGCTCTTAAGCTTGAGGGGTCTTCTCTCCTCTGCGCCCTCTTATTCGAGAATCACTCTGCACTTGCCCAGCATTTTTCCTAGATCCTTATCCAGAGGGCTGGTGTACTTGCCTTTTTCATTTTGTTTACATTCTGCAGCTAGAGAAATGCTTGGGTCATTTCGGCTGCTTTTTCTATCCTCTGCCTTTCCCTGCTATTAGGTTGGATATACACTTCATGAGTTTCTGGCAAGGTGTCAGCAATAGTATGCAGCTGGCCATACTCTCTCTTAAAAATGTTCAGAGTTAAGCTGTGAACTATCAGTTTGAGAGGAAATCTGAACTACAAAGTGATAAATCCTCTCTGAGATAGTCCAGGTTGTTCTGGGTCACTTGTAGATCACTGTTAGCAGGGCTAAAAATTCTTAGTATCTATAGTCAAACAGCTCTCATTTTCATGCCTGGTGCTTCTACCCTTAATAGCCTTTTCAGACATGTAATTGTTTGGGGTTGTTTAGTTTCAAACAATTTTTGCCCTTGAGAAAAAACAATTTGTTTTTGCTCAGAAACTGTATTAAGAATTTATTGGGGCTTTCTTCATGTATTAAAATCAAATGTAAAGAGTTGGGTTTTTTTGGTACATGTGGTACATATGATGTGACTTCACAGATTTAGCTGCAAGGGTGTTCAAGAAGCGATTTCATCTCAGAAATGCAGTCACATGCCGCTAGGGGGCAGTGGTGCCTCCATCTAAGCAGCCTCAGACTCGAAGATAGACTTCTGGGAAATGGCAGTAATAATATTCTGTCCATTTCTTAAAAGGACATATATATATAATCTTAAAGATTAGCAAAGATCTTGATTCCTACTTATTATTAAAATTATCCTTCAACACTGCAGTTTTAGAAAATCTCACCCACGACTCTTACTCACCCTCTGTGATTAGACTGCTTCTTTCTGTTTGGAAATCCAGCTTTTTCCACTAAGTTTCCAAGTGGCATTTCCAGTGTAAGGGAAGCCTGGCCACTGATACCTTCTTAGGCGTTTTCTTCCACGTTCTGAGTCCTTCAAGCTTTTTGTTCTTTAGGCCCCCGTTGTGCCGAGTTCACCCTGGCAGTCAAGACAGAGAGCAGTCGGGCCTGTCTTGAACATCATCGGATTTCTGCTCTCCTGTTGCTCTTCTTGAGTTTGTCCCTTCCTTCCTTTTCATCTGTTAGCTTTTGCTCGAGTTCATACTCCCATCGACATACCACTTTCCCTGAGAACCCTTTTCCTTCTGCTTCCGGCCATTAAATGCCCCACTCAGCGTTCCTGTATTGCTCTTGTTTCCTTCTGTCACACCATTTATCAAAACGAGTGTCATTACTGGTTGACTTGTCTCCTCTGCTCTGGGGGGAGACCCTGGGGTTTTCCCCACAGGGTCTCCCGTGCCCATCCGTGTGCTGAGTCTTAATGTTACATGTTGAACAAGGGACTCCCACATGCCTCAGATCTATAATGTTCCATCTGTTGCATTTCTCAGAAATCGATTCCAAAATAACATAAATCTAAAACTTTGTGAGTATAAAAATAATATAGAAAATCTCTTGTTCGTATTTTATGGTAGTAAATGGAAGATATATGCTTAATAATTTCAAGATCTGGTATACATGGATGGCTGGAGAAAATTCCATGAGAAACAGCTAAATGGCTTTCATGATGCCCCTAGATCTTTACTTCTGCAAAAAGGAAAAAAAAAAAATCTAAAAAAATATTTATTGGCTTGTGATCCCATTTTGTATTACCATATACAAACTAAAAGACTAGCTAGGCCCATTAGGCTCACTACCCCCTCCTCTGCCCACCCCACTGATATAGGAGCATATGCCTTTTTATGTCATTTATGGCTTATGAGTCTACTTCAGATATGACTCTAATAAATATCATCCACCCCAAAAGTAATTGAGCAGGTTTGTCTAGGTTCATATTCATGTATTAGTAACATGATAGCCAGATAAACCTGATCTTTCTATTTGAAAGGCACTCTTGAAGGAGATCAGAAGTTCTACATTAACTCAGGTGCTTAGGAAGATCTTAGCCTGAGTTCTCTAGCAATTAAGACAGCAATGTGAAGGGTGACTGCATACTCCATGGGAAATATTTTCAGTTGGCAGACTCTGAATTGGGCAACTGGGTTCCCCCATCCTGGGCTGCTGAAAAGTACTACTGGTGGTAACTGATAGCCCTTTGAGGATAATAAGGAGTTAATTCATGGGGGGCTTCATATGAGAATTTACATACCCAGCAGAAATGAAGGAGTAGGGTTATAGGGAAAGATGGATTGGGGAAGAGTGTTACACTGAAACCATTCAAATGGTCTGAGAGAGTAAGAGTTGTTACTAATAACATAAAAGTAACAGGAAACGTGGGGTTTCATTTCTTCAGTTCCACATTTTATCTTTTGTGGTAGCCATGGAAGACCCTCTCTTTTATTTTAATTTTTAAAGGAGGGGTAGAGAAGAGAGAGAAGTCTATGGTTTCACTCCACTGCCGAGAGTATCAGTGGAATTACAGCGTCACTGTGATGAAATTAGGCTTTCTTGGTATGACCTGTAAGTTTCTGTTGGGTGGCTCTGTTCAAGATGGTTTTTCCTTTGACATGAACATTTCCACAAAGCCCTGGAATCATGAGGACTATGTTAAGAGATTCAGCTTATCTTGATTCTGCTCAAAGATGAGTTGACTGGGCCAGCCTACCACTCGTGTGTGTGTGTGTGTGTGTGTGTGTGTGTGTGTGCAGACGCACAGATGGATGCCCTCTGAGACCTAGAGCCAGAGAGGACCGTGGAGCCCCGCGCAGCATCCGCGATCCTGCAACAGCTGCGGGCGCCCTGCCTCGCGCCCTAGTCTGCGGCTTGCCTGAGCACCGGCCCTGCCATGTGTCCCGTTGGCTTCGTCGCTATCACTGGCTTTTTGGATTCTTTCTGTGGCTGGCTTGGTTTTCCTTTTCTTTTCATTCACTGTTTGGTGACGCGCTCATTTAAGTTCTGTTTAAATTTTGTGTGTCTCTCTTTCTCTCTCCCGGCTTGTTCCCTGTCTGTCCACGCTGTTTTGCTGACTGTCTCCGCTGCCCATTCCCTGCTGCCTCTAGTATTCATCAGGTGCAAGCTGCGGACCTGCGGAGAGTGTCTGCCCCCCCAGGCTCCTTCACCATGTGAGTACAAAACCGTTCTGTTTTTACATTGTGTCTCTCAGCTTCATCTCCTCTTCAGGGCCAGAGGACCCGCATCCTCGTCCTTCACAAGTCTGCTTCTCAGACAAAGAACCAGCTTGCTGGGATTGTCCACTTTAGCCCGTCTTTGATTTGAGACGCAGCTGTGAAGTTCTCTGTGTTCTGTTCATCTCAGTCTTCTATGAGTTCACGGTTTAAGTTTTTTGATTAGATACTTCAGGGTCCAAAGTTGCACAGGGTTGTATGAAATTCCATACCAAGCTTTGGTTTCTATGGAAAGTAAAACCATTAGACCATTCCATCATCTATGGCTCTGACCTTGAAGCAGCGCCCGCTACTCTTGATTCTGTGGATGGTCCCCTGAAATTATTGATATGGAGCTTTCAGTGTACATATGTGCAAAGAAGTCCCTGCTACCCTTGATTCTGTGGATGGTCCCCTGAAGTTATTGATACGTGTGGAGCTTTCAGTGTACATACGTGCATCTGTGCATTTTTCCAGGTTGAGCATCCATAGTGGTAATAAATGATCAATGACCCAAAGTTGTCAGTGAGTTGGCAAAATGCATTTCATGCATAGTGGTTTGTACTTAGCACATTTATGCTTTTTTTTTTTTTTTCTGGTGAAGAACAGAAAGAAATTATTTTTTTATGCTGTTGCTTCTTTCTTGCCCTTACTTCTTTTCTCCATCTTACATGTACTTGTATTATGTTTCAGGTGCTGTTAAAGGTGCTTTACATACATCAACTAACTTACTCCCTAACACCCCTATGCTATAAGTGGTATTATTGCCTCCATGTTATATATGAGGGATCTGATGAACAGAGAAGTTAAGTAACTTCAGGAACGTCACACAGCTAATAAGTGGTAGACTAGGATTCATACTTCTGCAGCCTGTTTTCAAAATTCATGCCCTTAACAATTTATAATCTGCCGTTTTTTTATCAATCAGTATCCTTTGTATTTCTCAGAGCTCAGTTGAATAACTGCCTTTGCTAAGAACTATATCTTGATTATTTCTGGTAGAACTAGTTATGTCCTCATTGGAATTCACTATTACAATGTTGTACTTATTATAGTTCTCAAGGTATAATCCATTGGTACTAATAATATTAGCTGTGTATCTGTGTATATCCTGCACTACACTTAGGCCACTTGAAATCATTTACAGTATCTTCCTATGACTTTTGTATCCTCAGTCCTGATCACAGACCTTAACACAAAGTATTCTGAAATTAGAAAGAATTGTTTGTTGGTTGGTGGAATGAATGAATGAAAGAATGCATGTCTGAATAGAACCATGCCAATATCTAATATCAGGGATGTGCCAACTGAACTTTAGTTCAGTTATTATATAATTTTACTTTCAACTCTAATCTTGTGGAAACATGCTTATTTATTCATTTATTGCAAAATGTTTTTCTAAAAAGTATATTATTTTGTACTTGCTCTGTGTCAGATGCTATTTTCTGCCTGGTATTTAGGGTTGAGCACGACAACCCTATACTTTCATGGAACTCAGTATTGACTGGTCAGACAATAAGAAAATAGCATTTACTTTCTAATTTGGCAGCTATTACTGGGGTATATTATTCTACATGAGTCCTGTTCAATAAATTTGAGTCCAGAATGGCTCTCAGTGTTCATTATTTTCAGCACCTTTGTTGATAGAGTTCAAACAGTTGAGAATATCAACAGCAGACTTGCAGGTGATATTTGTCATATTTCTATCATCATTTAAGCTTTGGTTGTGTTTGTTTTCATCATATAATTTAAATGAGGCTCTCTTTTCCTTTCTTTTCTTTTTCCGGGCATGTATGCTATGGGAAGGTGAACTGTCCTGTTAGTTTTCGGGGAGTGTAACAGGACCCCAGATATGGCCACTTAAAACTTGACTATTGATCTAAAGTATTTTATACTTATATATGCTATGTTAATTAGTGCATATTATAGATTTTATACTGTACAACTGATGACTTATATAATAAGTATTTATTAGAGTATTATTTTAAAAATTCAATAACTAAACACTGTCCAATAGAGCAAGGAAAGTGGAGAAAAAATCCAAGCACAGTAATAAGCATTGTCTTTATATATCGGGCTGGCCAAAAAGTTGGTTCGGGGTTTTCTGTAAGATTGTATGGAAAAACCCAAACTCACTTTTTGGCCAAGCCAATATTATGGCAGAGGTAAACTTAGCTTAGACCCACTCTCATGCCGCTGTTGCAGCAGTGTTTGAGAATCACATTAACCTTGCCTTGGTCCTCACGAAAGTCAGGATTCCAGTTTAGTGAGCTAAACTTTTTTTTTCTTTTTACTCTTGTATCAGCTAGTCTCTGCTCAGAACAGCTCTTTTTTACAGATGATCTTTCCTTTGGGAGAAACCTCTCCATGCTGTTTCTAAAGCAAATCTTACTTTCCTTAAGCAACTTGAATTATTCTTTCTCTCAGCTTTCCAATGACTTTTTTTTTTTTTAATTAGGGAGGAAGTCATGGTTTTGACAACATAATGCATAAATTATTAGGAATTGCGCCATACTATTAATATGTGCCTACAGGGGAAATTGCAGCTTTACACAAAGCAGAACCTTGAAATTTTTGTTTTGATCATATATGAGGGTAAACTGAACTGAACTGGTGAGGGTAAAGCATCTGCCTGCCAATTCAGGAGACACAGGAGATTCAGGNATTAGGAATTGCGCCATACTATTAATATGTGCCTACAGGGGAAATTTCAGCTTTACACAAAGCAGAACCTTGAAATTTTTGTTTTGATCATATATGAGGGTAAACTGAACTGAACTGGTGAGGGTAAAGCATCTGCCTGCCAATTCAGGAGACACAGGAGATTCAGGTTCAATCCTTGGGTCAGGAAGATCCCCCCTGGGCAGGGAAAGGGCAACCCACTCCAGTATTCTTGCCCAGAAAATCCCATGGACAGAGGAGCCCAGTGGGCTACATCCATGGAGTTGCAAAGAGTCGGACATAACTGAGTGACAACAACAACAAATCAAAGGTATTTAGTGCTTTCATCCACAAAATAAAGTAAATGAATTATTTCACTATAAGTTTTATGTTCTGTACCTTTTTTTTTTACATCAGAGAAAAGCTATAATTCCCAGAGTTGGCTTCAGTTCAGTTGCTCAATCGTGTCCAACTCTTTACAACCCCATGGACTGCAGCACGCCAGGATTCCCTGTCCATCACCAACTCCTGGAGCTTGCTCAAACTCATGTCCATTGAGTCGATGATGCCATCAAACCATCTCATCCTCTGTCGTCCCCTTCTCCTCCTGCCCTCCATCTTTTCCAGCATCAGGGTCTTTTCTAATGAGTCCGTTCTCGGCATCAGGTGACCAAAGTATTGGAGCTTCAGCTTCAACATCAGTCCCTACAATGAATAATAGGGACTGATTTCCTTTTGGGTTGACTGGTTTGATCTCTTTGCAGTCCAAGGGACTCTCAAAAGTCTTCTCCAACACCACAGTTCAAAAGCATTAATTCTTCAGCACTCAGCTTTCTTCACAGTCCAACTCTCACATCCATACATGACTACTGGAAAAACCATAGCTTTTACTGGACAGACCTTTGTTGGCAAAGTAATGTCTCTGCTTTTTAATATACTGTCTAGGTTGGTCATAGCGTTTATTCTAAGGAGCAAGCATCTTTTAATTTCATGGCTGCATCACTATCTGCAGTGATTTTGGAGTCTGAGAAAATAAAGTCTGTCACTGTTTCCATTGTTTTCCTGTTTTCCATAAAGTGATGGGACCAGATGCCATGATCTTCATTTTTTGAATGTTGAATTTTAAGCCAGCTTTTTCACTCTCCTCTTTCACCTTCATCAACAGGCTCTTTAGTTTCTCTTCATTTTCTGCCATGAGGATGGTGTCATCTGCATATCTGAGGTTATTGATATTTCCCCTGGCAGTCTTTATTCTAGCTTGTGCTTCATCCAGCCCAGCATTTCACATGATGTACCCAGTTCAGTTCAGTTCAGTCGCTCAGTCGTGTCCGACTCTTTGCGACCCCATGAATCGCAGCACGCCAGGCCTCCCTGTCCATCACCATCTCTCGGAGTTCACTCAGACTCACATCCATCGAGTCNATAAGTTAAACAAGCAGGGTGACAATATACAGCCTTGACGGACTCCTTTTCCTATTTGGAACCAGTCTGTTGTTCCATGTCCAGTTCTGCATATAAGTTAAATAAGCAAGGTGACAATATACAGCCTTGATGAACTCCTTTCCCATTTTGGAACCAGTCTATTGTTCCATGTCCAGTTCTAACTATTGCTTCTTGACCTGCATACAGATTTCTCAGGCAGGTCAAGTGGTCTGGTATTCCCATCTCTTGAAGAATTTTCCACAGTTTGTTGTGATCCACACAGTCAAAGGCTTTGGCATAGTCAATAAAGCAGAAGTAGATTTTTTTTTTTTTTTTTCTGACACTCTCTTGCTTTTTCTATGATCCAATGGATGTTGCCAATCTGATCTCTGGTTCCTCTGCCTTTTCTAAATCTAGCTTGAACATCTAGAAGTTCTTGGTTCATGTACTGTTGAAGCCTAGCTTGGAGAACTTTGAGCATTATTTTGCTAGTTTGTGAGATAAGTGCAATTGTGTGGTAGTTTGAGCCTTCTTTGGCTTTGGAATGAAATACCTTTCTTTGGTATTGGAATGAAAACTGACCTTTTCCAGTCCTGTGGCCACTGCTGAGTTTTTCTAATATGCTGGCATATTGAGTGCAGCACTTTCACAGCATCATCTTTTAGGATTTGAAATAGCTCAACTGGAATTCCATCACCTCCACTAGCTTTGTTCATAGTGATGCTTCCTAAGGCTCTCTTGGCTTCACTTTCCAGGATGTCTGGTTCTAGGTGAGTGATCACACCATTATGGTTATCTGTGTCATGAAGATCTTTTTTGTATAGTTCTTCTGTGTATTCTTGCCATCTCTTGTTAATATAACATACCTTGTAACCTGGCCATTCTTACTTTCTTTTTTCTTTTTTATTGAGATATAATTGACAGCTAGCATTATATTAGCTTCACCACATAATTATTCAGTGTTTGTTTATATTGTGAAATGATCATCACAGTAAGTCTAGTTAATATTGAGTTGGCCAAAAAGTTCATCCAACTTTTTCCATAAGATGTTACCACAAAACCCAGTATCTATCATCATATATAGTTACAATAGTTTTTTCTTATGATGAGAGCTTTTCAGATCTCTTAGCAACTTTAAAATAGACAATCAGTTCAGTTCATCACTCAGTTATGTCCAACTCTTTGCGACCCCATGCATCAGAGCACGCCAGGCCTCCCTGTCCATCACCAACTCCTGGAGTTCACTCAGACCCACGCCCATCAAGTCAGTGATGCCATCCAGCCATCTCATCCTCTGTTGTGCCCTTCTCCTCCTGCCCTCCAATCCCTCCTAGCATCAGAGTCTTTTCCAATGAGTTAACTCTTCGCATGAGGTAGCCAAAGTACTGGAGCTTCAGCTTTAGCATCATTCCTTCCAAAGAAATCCCAGGGCTGATCTCCTTCAGAATGGACTGGTTGGATCTCCTTGCAGTCCAAGGGACTCTCAAGAGTCTTCTCCAACACCACAGTTCAAAAGCATCAATTCTTCAATGCTCAGCTTTCTTCACAGTCCAACTCTCACATCTGTACATGACCACTGGAAAAACCATACCCTTGTCTAGATGGACCTTTGTTGGCAAAGTAATGTCTCTGCTTTTCAATATACTATCTAGGTTGGTCATAACTTTTCTTCCAAGGTGTAAGCATCTTTTAATTTCATGGCTACAGTCACCATCTGCAGTGATTTTGGAGCCCAAAAAAATAAAGTCTGACAATACAATGCTATGAATTCTAGTCACCATGTAGCAGCCACATTACCTCCCTAGGATTTATTTATTTTGTAATGGATGCTTGTACCTTTTGACCCCCTTCACCCATTTCACCCTTGCCTCCCCAGTGTTGCTCAAAGAATTATTAGAGCAGTCCCTCAATTAATAAATTCATTATAATTAATGCCTTTACAGTAGAATCCCTGTTGAAGACTGCATACATGCTCTATCTCATAGATCATGAATATTAATGTTATGTGGTCATGCCCCCAAAGCCCCCAAAAATGTGTAACTATAAAATGAGTCTTTCTGGAACTCTTTGTCACTTTTAGGAGTTCTTTTCATTAAGTTCTGTTTCTCTCCTGCTCTTCCTCTACCAAAATGAAATAATGTGAACTGGTTACATCTAATTTACTCATTTTTTATCTTTCAAAAATATTATTCAGTGTCTACTTTAGATGTCAGATACTCTGTGGGATTCTGGAGATAAGAGATTAGAAAGCTAAGGTTACTGCCCTGGAGAAATGGATGCACTGTAGGAATAGACCTACAGTGTTAACACAATTATGACACAATGTGAGAAGCATCCAAATAGAGATTCTGGCTGCACTTCATGAGAATAACCTTTTATTGAGTATTTATTATATTTGTTTTTATACTTTAATATTTAAAATTAAGATAGGGTCAAATTGACTTTTTTGATACATAATTCCCACTTTTAAGACATGTATCGATCCATATAGCCAGCATTGTAATCAGGCTATAGCAGGGTTCTATCATTCCAAAAAGCTGCCTTGTAATCTATATCCTTTATGATCACACCCTCTAATCCCTGCATCTCTCATCTCAACCTCTGGCAACCACTGATTGTTATAGTTTTGTGTTTTGAAAAAGTGAACGTGTTAGTTGCATCAGCCATGCCTGACTCTTTGCGATCCCATGGACTGTAGCCCACACCAGACTTCTTTGTCCATGGAATTCTCTAGGTAAGAATACTGGAGTGAGTTGCCATTTCCTTCTCCAGGGGATCTTTCTGACCCAGGGATTGAACCTGGGTCTCCTGCATTGCAGGCAGATTCTTTACCATCTGAGCCACCAAAATTGGCAGCCCCAGTTTTGTGTTCTAGAGAATACCATATACATTGAATCACACAATATGCAACCTTTATAACTGGTTTCTTTGCATAAACATAACATCTTTGATATTTATCAGAGTTGTTGCATGTATTAATCATTTGTTCCTTTTTCTGCTGAATAGTATTCCCTGCATTGATGTTTTCATTTATTTACCCAATAACCCAAGAGGACATCTGGGTTATTTCCAGTTTTGGGTTATTCTGAATAGAGCTGCGTTAACATTGATTAACAAGTTTTATAAAAACTAAGTTTTCTTTCTTCCAGGTTAAATACCTGGGAGGGAGTCCAGGGTCATCTGGTAACTTCATGAGAAATCAACACACTGTTTTCCATTGTGGTTGTACCATTCTGCATTTCCACCAACTGTGTATGAGAGTTCCTGTTGTCCCCCATCTCTTTCAGCACTGAATAATGTCAATATTTAAAAATTTTAATCATTTAATACCAGTGTTTTTTCATATGACTACTTGCCAGCTTTTATATATTCTATAGTGAATCATCCTCTCAAGTCTATCGCACATTTCTTAAACTGGGCTGTTTGTTTTCTTCCTGTTGAGTAAGATGGTCAAATATTTTGGATCCAAGCCTTTGTTAGATATGTGTTTTGCTTAATCATTTCTTCCTTTTAGAAAGCAGTGGAATCAGCTTTCAGACCACAACTTCTGACTCATCTTCTGAGCATTAGTTGTATTTTCAGAGCCTTTGCAGTGCTGTTCCTGTCTGGCGTGTGCCCCACCAAGTTGCAGGGTGGAATTTGAGTGGAGGTCTGCTCTGTAGCTTTAGTTCCCCAAGTCTGTGATACTATGCTTAGGGCCAGATTCACACATTTGCACTTGAGGGATGAACCCAAGTTCACGAACGTCCCTGTGGAGTTGCTTCCCCGAGCTCCTCTCTCTCTCTCTCTCTCTCTCGTTGCCCCCCGTACTTTCCCATTTCTTGGGGCTCCCTTTTCAGATCCTTCAGCTAGAATGCTAAGGCTTTAGTTACCTCATTCTGCCGCATACCTCCTGAAACCATGTTCACCTCCAGGACCAGGGAAGGAAAGGACCGGAAGAGAAAGAGAAGCTTGGTCGTGTATCCCACCCTCTTGGGACCACAGCTCCTCTTATCAGAGAGGAAAATTCCCTTTCCTTAAAGTGTTGTTGTTGTTGTTTTTAAGTATAGTAAATTTACAATGTTTGTGTTAATTTCTACTGGACAGCAAAGTGATGCGGTTATCCATATGTGCATTCTTTTTCATATTCATTTCCATTATGGTTTATCCCAGGATGTTGAATATAGTTACCTGTGCTCTCAGGAGTATCCTGCTGTTTATCTTCCTCTCTTGATAGCTTTAAGTACCTAAGGCCTTTGTCATTGCTGCCACCAGCACAGCAAAATTGCCTGAGTGCTAAATTGTGAGAAGATGGAGCAGGAATAAAAGAGGAAGATGTTCCCGTTGCCCTACTCATTCATAGTCCCTTTCCTATCCTCACATAAGTTCAAAGGCTCTCCTAGAGCTTTCTCTGCCTTTGCCTGTTGTCCATTTTAGGCTTTGTACTGCTTGGAGTCCAGACTAGGGTTGATTAGAGGTCAGAGGAGGAGAGAGCTTACCATTAGTTGGATGGTATTTTAAATTCTGGTCTTCTCCCCATCATTTATTTTTTGAGTTCTTAAATACCTGTTTTATGCATTCTGTCCAGGTTTTATGGCTGCATTCACTGGGGGAAAAGAATGTTGGGTGCTTACCTTCTTCAGCCAGAACCAGAACTTCTCTGCTGTTTTTGTTTTTTTTTTTTTTTTCTTGGCTGCTTTGGGTCTTAGTCACTGCACAAGAGGTGGGATCATCTCTGTGTCTTGCAGGCTCCTTTGTTTCTGGGTGCAGGCTCTCTAGTTGTGGCCCTCAAGCTTCAGTAATTGCAATATTCGAACTTAGTTATACCATGTCATGTGGGATCTTACTTCCCTGACCAGGGTTTGAACCCACATACCCTGAATCCCAAGGCAGACTCTCAATCACTGGACCACTGGGAAAGTCCATCTGCTGTCTTTTAAAGCAGAGAGTTTTCACACTGTATCCTCTTTTTACCTGATACAGTAACTCAGAGGGTGCCACAGCTAAGCTCTGCAGAAAAACCAGTGCCTTTTGAACTGCAACCAACCAATGTTAATTGTAATAGGCAATCTTGCACAACAGTCAAAATTTAAACATAAACAAGATGTTTCCCAATGCTAAATTGCATGGATTTGCTTGTTATCTTGGGGAAGGCAAAGTTAGACACAGGTCCTTGAAAAAAGTATGAATTGTTACCCTTGACCACAACCCGACTATGACTCTGCATTCTAAACTTGCTTCCAATTAAGTGATGGCTTCTTGGTAAAGGATGAAAGCAAATTGATTTTTGTTTTAGGAAGAAAGGGAGTTTTACTAAGAGAAAGAGAAATATTTTGATGTGTCAACATTTTTCTTTTGAGTTGAGTTTAATAATTTATTTCTTGAGAAATAACAAAGAGAGAACCAAGAATCTTTAATCTTCATGATTGGAAAAAAAATAAATTGGCCACAGGTGGTTTAATATTTGCATGCCTCTGGCCAAGGAAGTAAATTAGAAAATTCTTTGAAATGCTTTCTAAAAATTTGGTCATTTTGTCTCCAACTAGTCACATGAAACCTTTTGTTTCAGCATTTTATTGAATTGTGTAATATGCTAAAAGACCTATTTATTTTGTTTATTCAGTTCAGTACAGTTCAGTTGCTCAGTTGCATCCGACTCTTTGCGATCCCAAGAATTGCAGCACGCCAGGCCTCCCTGTCCATCACCAACTCCCGGAGTTCACTCAAACTCATGTCCATCGAGTCAGTGATGCCATCCAGCCATCTCATCCTCTGTCGTCCCCTTCTCCTCCTGCCCCCAATCACTCCCAGCATCAGAGTCTTTTCCAGTGAGTCAACTCTTCTCATGAGGTGGCCAAAGTACTGGAGTTTCAGCTTTAGCATCATTCCTTCCAAAGAACACCCAGGACTGATCTCCTTTAGAATGGACTGGTTGGATCTCCTTGTAGTCCATGGGACTCACAAGAGTCTTCTCCAACACCACAGTTCAAAAGCATCAATTCTTCTGTGCTCAGCTTTCTTCAGAGTCCAACTCTCACATCCATACATGACTATTGGAAAAACCATAGCCTTGACTAGACGAACCTTTGTTGGCAAAGTAATGTCTCTGCTTTTTAATATGCCATCTAGGTTGGTCATAACTTTCCTTCTAAGGAGTAAGCATCTTTTAATTTCATGGCTGCATAATTCTTCAGCGCTCAGCTTTCTTCACAGTCCAACTCTCACATCCATACATGACTACTGGAAAAACCATAGCCTTGACTAGAGGGACCTTTGTTGGCAAAGTAATGTCTCTGCTTTTGAATATGCTATCTAGGTTGGTCATAACTTTCCTTCCAAGGAGTAAGTGTCTTTTAATTTCTTGGCTGCAGTCACCATCTGCAGTGATTTTGGGGCCTGGCGAGCTGCAATTCATGGGGTCGCAAAGAGTCGGACAGACTGAGCAACTGAACTGAACCGAACTGAAGTTGTATTCATTCAAGCAATAGTATCAAACAGCTATGGCATCACCAGTTACATATAGAATGTGAACCTTTTTCACTGTGACAAGTTATTATTTAAGGTATTATGTTAATACCAGTAACAAAGCTGTGCAGAAATAATACAATGTTTATTAAGAAAACAAGATTTCCTAATTAGTTTTATTATTCGATTTCTTTTAAACCTGTTTAATGACAACAGGCTTAACTTTTCATTAACTTGTATGACTATCAGCAGTTTGACCAAGTTGAAGAACATGACTCATTAGTAGTACTCCTCATTAGCTTATTCCATCTACTAGCTTTAAAATCATTTAGTACAGAGCTCCAACATAGTCTAGGTGTTAATCCAGTGTTTTGTTTGATTATCATGCAGGATCATTTTTAAAGTAGAAGTATGCCTGTATGAGTTAGAGCTCTGATTACAGTAGTCCATATAGAAGCTTCCACTGAGAAATGTATAGTTTTTACACAAATGCTATGGAAATTTGTGGATGTGGTATACCATGAATCACAATAATTGTAAACAGCTTCACATGCTACTTATTTGAAACGACCACTACTAATGACATTCTTATTCATTTGAAGACTAAACATAGCCAACCTAGTCTGTGTTTGCCAAACAGACTTTGAAGTATTCTTCACATAGTCCTTCATTGATCCATGGCACTTGTCAAATCTAAGAAACCCTTGCAACACCAAGGTTGTGAATACGTATACTCATGTTTTCTTTGAGATTTTAAAGTCATTCTTCAATTTTCTTTGAGGAATGGTTCTGTATATGCTCCGTGGATCCCCAAATCCACCGATGTTCATGTGTCTTGGGGCTTTCCAGGTGGTGCTAGTGGTAAAGAACCCACCTGCCAATGCAAGAGACATAAGAGATACAAGTTCGATCCCCGGGTTGGGAAAATTTCCTGAAGGAGAGCATGGCAACACACTCAAGTATCCTTGCCTGGCGAATCCCATGGACAGATGGTGGGCTCTAATCCATAGGATCCCAAAGAGTTGGACATGGCGTAAGTGACTTAGCAGAGCACATGATTTGTTGTAATAGCTAATATAATGGAGATGACATATAAAGAAGTGAGTGCAGGTCAAATTCAATATTTACCACTTTGAAACTTTGGAATTTTTTGCAGTATTTTTCATCCATATTTGTATGACTTCATAGTTGAAGAATCCATGCATATGAAGGGCTGATTGTGTTACATTTATGTTGAGGGAGGATTTATTTTTATGTGGTTTGAGATACAGGTCCCATTTCATTCCTATGCATATGTATACTCATCACCTATCATAATTTTATGAAAAGACCATTGTTTCATTAATTGAATGTTATCTGCCTTGTGAAATATTGAGTCTAGAAGTATACATTTATTTTGGGGTATTTCATCCAATTTCATTTAAATGCATATGTTAATGGTAGTATTGCAAAGTTTTATATGCTGTTGCTTTGTATACTGACATATGACATTGGGAAATGTGAAGCTCCAAGTTTGATTTTGTGTTTCAACTTTGTTTTTCTTTTTAGGGGTATAAAGAAAAATAATATGACTGTTAAAATCAGCTTTTGTATTTTTTGCCAAATTTTAATTCTGATCACATCGAATCTGGAGATGTGTTTGTACATTAATGTCCTATTAACTATGCTAAATTATTTCATTATCATGGGGTATCTTCATATCTATTGAGGATTTACTTCGTTTATTTTGGTCATACTTGTTTAATTTTCTGTCTTACAGTCTTATTTGTAGATCAAAGCTATTAAATATTGAAAATGACATTTGAAATGGTAATCTGTTTTTAAATTCCTTGTGAGGTTATTCATTGGTAGTTTATAAAACTGGATGCATTGTGTGTAGTCATACTTTCTTGTTGTAATTTTGTGAATTTGATGAATATCTGAAGCTGTTTATGCCTTAAACATTAATACATACAGATGATGTTAAATATTTATCTGAATAGACTTACTTTCAATTTGTAGTTTCCTATGTGTATACCTTTATGTCTTTCCTTATGGATTTGGGTAGAATTTGTATTGGAACACTGAGAAATCTGTTAGAGCAACCATGCTGACCTTTTTTCTGATGGTCATAATCAAGAGTTACTTTGTCAATGATGAACATGACATTTGTACTGTCATTTTGCACAACACTTTGAATCCTAGTGGAAAAACATGCTGTTAATCCTACTTTTGTGAGGATTGATACTATCATAGAGAATTGGAATTTGTTTAAATATTCTTATGTAATGATATATCTTGTGTTTATAATCACCCAGATTATCATTCTAGATTCTAATTACTGTATTAAATTGCTATGTTATAACATTTATGACATACATGTGTTTCACTGTTAATCATTGGATGTGTGGTGGAGAGGTATTTGGTGGTGCAACTAATTTAAATGATGTGTTCACAGTGTTTATATTACTGGTATGTGGTTAATAATTCTTGTATCAATGTTTAAAGTTTTATTCAGTTGTCTTTTGTTATGAATGTGATGTGCCTAAATTGAAGATGATGCAGGCAGGTACTTCAAAAGGTAAGCCAAGTATTGAGGGCGTGGGTTAGGACACAGGGTTAAGGGTTGGGGTGAAGCACAGTGATTATCATAACGGGTCAGGAGTAGGGTTTAGAGTATAAATTGGGGTTAAAAGTTACAGGTTAAGATTTATGATTTGGTTAAAGGGTTAGAGGGATAGAGGTTAGGGTTTAGGGTTAGGGGTTAGGGCTAGGGTAAGGGTATAGGGTTAGGGTTCAGGGTTTAGGGTACGCATTGACAGAACACTCTCCACTGCTATTTTTGCTCTGCAAAGGGTACACTCCTTGTCCTTACACCAGGAGTGCCTTGCACAGCTCTAAATGTGCAGGGAAATGTGTTATCTTGAAGGTGGAATTCAGGTAATATGGAAAAATCAGTATATTACTCCTGTGAAAGCTGGATAGTTGCAGCCTGCCACCTACTGGGAAGAAACACACTGGGTCAGCTGTCTCTGCATTATGACAACAGCGTTGGTCCATTATTTCAGTTTCCCAAAAGGAACATGCTGCTTGCCACTTCTTATAGGGAAGTCATCACCCAGTCCAGTTTCACTGAATTAGGTTGTTGAGAACAGGTATGGCAGTCAACACTCCCAGCTCACTCACCACTGATCTCTTTACTCATGGAATGCTGTAATCTGTCCTTGGGCTCTCTTACACAGCTTTCTAACTGCAGGGACTTTTGTTTATGTTCACATGGGATTTGGAACCTAAATGGCAGAAGCAGCATTTCTTCCTGAGACTACAGGGTGGTTGCAGTCTTGAGCCTGAAAGACACGCACACGGGTTTGTTTTCCTCTTCCTTCTGACCACAGCTTTGCTTAAGTATCTGCATTTTCTGAAAACACAGGCGCTTGCTTATTCATGCTAGAAAGTCAGGTGATAGCACAATTTTGCACACTCAGGGTAGCAACAGGTATGGCAGAAGTCCTCACAGAACAGTCATCCCTGAATTCTTTTCAACAGCAATGTTAGAGTGTGTTCCAGGAGTTTCTTTGCACAGCTCTGCAGCTGTGGGGAAACATTTCTTTGAACTTTGAACTCAGGGCCTTAAGACAAAGCAGCATTTCGCCTAAGGAACATGGAAGACTTGCCATGTCCAAGCTGATGGAAGAGCGCACGCGACATTACTTCCATCTTTAGGACTGCAAGTCTCATCAAGTAATTGTGTTTTCTGGGAGACACATGCTACTTAATCAATTCTTGATGGGAAGTCCTCTGAATGTACAGGTTTAGCTGATCAGGGTTAAAACAGACACAAAAATCCAGACTCACAGATAGCACATTTTGTCCTAGGAATGCAATTACATAGCTTTGAAACTGCAGGGAGATGTCTTTCTGTGTGCTGGGATTTGGGGTCTGCTGTGCAAAACTAGTCATTTCCCCTTGTGAAACCTGTGTATTTGCAGCATCTAACCTGCCAGAAAAGCACAACAAGCTCATTCTACTGTTGAATTCCAGAACAGCTTTGGTTAAGTAGCTGACTCTTCAATGAACCCTGTGGGCTTCCCTGGTGGTTCATTGGGTAAAACATCTGCTTGCAATGTGGGAGACCCGGCTTTGACCCCTGGTTCGGGAAGTTCCCCTAGAGAAGGAAATGGCAACCCCACTCCAGTACTCTTGCCTGGAAAATTCAATGGACAGAGGAGCCTGGTAAGTTGCAGTCCATGGAATAGCAAAGAGTCAAACAAGACTGAGCAAATTCACTTCTCATGAAGCAGGTGGCTTGCCACTTCTTGTTGCAAGGTCTCCTGATGGTGCTTTTACCCTCAACTGGTTAAAGCACGGTTCGCCCTCCACATTCACTGAGCAATCTCCATGGGTATATTTGTGTGCAAATGGTACAGTGTCTGTATACTAGGACAGTCTTGACACAGCTCTGTGTGCAGGGAAATGTGTTGTCTTGAAGGTGGAAATCCAGGTAAATCAGTATATTCCTCCTGTGAAAGCGGGATTGTAGCAACTTGCAAGCAACCAGGAAGAAACACACTGAGTCACTTGACTGTGCATTATGAGAACAGCTTTGGTCCATTATTTGAGTTACAAAAGAAACATGCTGCTTGCCACTTTTTACTGGGAAGTCATCACCCAGTCCAGTTTCACCGAATTAGGCTGTTGACAACAGGTATGGCAGTCAACAGTCCCAGAACATTCCCCACTGAACTCTACTCCTGGAATGCTGACATCTGTCCTTGGGCTTTCCTACACAGCTTGCTATATCCAGGGACATTTGTTTATGTTCTCAGGGATTTGGAGCCCAAATGGCAGAAGCAACATTTCTTCCTGAGACTGCAGGGTGGTTGCAGTCTTTAGCCTGAAAGACACACACACAGGTTCATTTTCCTTTTCCTTCAGACCACAGCTTTGCTTAAGTATCTGTGTTTTCTGAAAACACAGGTAACTTGCTTATTCATGCTACAAAGTCAGCTGACAGAGTAATTTCGCCCCCTCAGGGTAACAACAGGTATGGCAGAAGCTCTCACAGAACACTCTTCCCTGAACTCTTTTCTAAGGGAATGGTATAGTGTGTTCCAGGAGTGTCTTTACTCAGCTTTGAAGCTGTGTGGAAACGTTTCTCTGATCCTAGAACTCGGGGCCTGAAGAGAAAGCATATTCGCCTAAGGAACCAGGAATACTTACAGTCTCCGATTTGAAGGAGGAACACATGGGATCATATTTCCCGTCTTTAGGACCACAAGTCTTTTCAAGTTCTGGTGTTTTCTGAGAGAAACACATAGCTTGCCATTTCTTCATGGGAAGTAGTCTGAGTACAGTTTTATCTAGGAGGGTAAACACACATATAGAAGTCAGCATTCACGGATAACATATTGTGTCCTAGGAATGTATTTACATGACTTTGAAACTGTAGGGAGATGTCTTTTTGTGCACTGGGATTTGGGATCTAACATGCAAAAGCAGTCATTTCCCCTCGTGAAACCTGTGTAGTTGCAGCATCCAAGCAGCTGTAAAAGCACAACAGTCTCATTCTACTCTTGAACTCTAGAACAGCTTTTGTTAAGTAGCTGACTTTTCAATGAATCTGGTGGGCTTCCATGGTGGCTAAGAGGGAAAAGCGTCTGCTGCAATGTGGGACACCTGTGTTTGATCCCTGGGGGTCAGGAAGAACCCCTGGAGAAGGAAATGGCAAACTCACACCAGTACTCTTGCATAGAAAATTCAATGGACAGAGGAGCCTGGTAAGCTACAGTCCATGGAATTGCAGAGTCAAACATGACTGAGCAGATTCACCACTCATGAAGCAGGTGGCTTGCCACCTCTTGCTGCAAGTCTCCTGATGGTACTTTTCACTTAAACAGGGTAAAGCAGGCTTTGCCCTCCACATTCAGTGAGTACTGTTGACGGGTAATTTTGCTGTGAAACGGTATAGTGTCTGTACACTAGGAATGTCTTGACACAGCTCTAAATGTGCAGGGAAATGTGTTATCTTGAAGGTAGAAATGCAGGTAATATCGAAAAATCAGTATATTTCTCCTGTAAAAGCTGGATACTAGCATCCTTTAAGCAGCCAGAAAGGAACACACCGGGTCACTTGCACATGCATTATGACAACAGCTTTGGCCCATTATTTGAGCTACCTGAAAGGAACATGCTGCTTGCCACTTCTTACTGGGAAGTCATTACCCAGCCCAGTTTTACCGAACTAGGCTGCTGACAACAGGTATGGCAGTCAACACTCCAAGAACACTCCCCACTGAACTCTCACAACACTCCCCACTGAATTTTTTACTCATGGAATGGTGCAGTCTGTCCTTGGGCTCTCTTACACAACTTTCTAACTACAGTGACATTTATGTTCACACAGGATTTGGAGCCTAAATGGCAGAAGCAGCATTTCTTCCAGTGACTGCAGGTTGGTTGCAGTCTTAAGCCTGAAAGACATGTATACTGGTTCATTTTCGTCTTCTTTATGACCGCAGCTTTGTTTAAGTATCTGCGTTTTCTGAAAGCACAGTTGCTTGCTTATTCAGGCTAGAAAGTTAGCTGACAGAGTAATTTCACCCACTCAGGGTAACAAAAGATATGGCAGAAGCGCTCACAGAACATTCTTCCCTGAACTCTTTTCTAAGGGAACGGTGCTGTGTATTCTAGGTGTGTCTTTGCATAGCTCTGAAGCTGTGGGGAAATGTTTCTCTGAACCTAGAACTCGGGGCCTGAAGACAAAGCAGCATTTGCCTAGCGAAACCGGAAGAGTTGCCATCTACAACCTGATGGAAGAGCGCACGTGGCATTCCTCCCATCTTCAGGACCACAAGTCTCATCAAGTACTTGTGCTTTCTGGGAGAAACATGCTACTTGCCGTTTCTTTACGGAAAGTCCTCTGGCTGTACAGGTTTAGATGATCAGTGTTAAAACAGATACAGAAGTCCTTATTCACAGATAGCACATTGGGTCCTAGGAATGCATTTACACAGCTTTGAAACTGCAGGGAAACATCTTTTTGTACACTGGGATTTGGGGTCTGATGTGCAAAAGCAGTCATTTCCCCCATGAAACCTGTGTATTTGCAACATCCAACCTGCTGGAAAAGTACTACAGGCTCATTCTACTGTTGAATTCCAAAACAGCTTTGGTTAAGTAGCTGATTTTTCAATGAATCCGGCAGGCTTCTGTAGTGGCTCAGAGAGTGAAGCGTCTGCCTGCAATGCGGGAGATCCGGGTTTGTTCCCCTGGTTGGGAAGATCTCCTGGAGAAGGAAATGGACACCCCACTCCAGTACTCTTGCCTGAAAAGTTTAATGGACAGAGGAGCTTGGTAATCTACAGTCCATGGAATTGCAAGTTCACTTCTCATGAAGCAGGAGGCTTGCCGCTTCTTACTGAGAGGTTTCCTGATGGTACTTTTCACATCACCATGGTAAAGCAGTCTTTGCCATCCACATTCACTGAGCACTCTCGATGGGTAACTTTGCTTTGCAAATGGTACAGTGTCTGTACACTAGGAGTGTCTTGACACAGCTCTAAATGTGCAGAGAATTGTGCTATTTTGAAGCTGAAAATCCAGGTAATATGGAAAAATCAGTATATTCCTCACGTGTAAGCTGGGTAGTAGTAGGCTGCAAGCAGCAAGGAAGAAACACACTGGGTCACTTGCTTGTGCCTTATGACAACAGCTTTGGTCCATTATTTGGGTTACCTGAAAGGAGCATGCTGCTTGCCATGTCTTCCGGGGAAGTCATCACCCAGTCTAGTTTCACCGAATTAGGCTGCTGACAACAAGTATGGCAGTTAACACTCGCAGAACACTCCCCATTCAACTCTCACAACACTCCCTTCTGAACTCTTTACTCATAGAATGATGTAGTCTGTCCTTGCGCTTTGTTACACAGCTTCCTAACTACAGCGACATTTATGTTCCCATGGTATTTGGAGCCTAAATGGCACAAGCAGCATTTCTTCATCTGTCTGCAGCGTGGTTACAATCTTAAGCTTGAAACAAATGCACACGGTTTCACTGCTCTTCTTTATGACTGAGGCTTTGCTTAAGTGTCTGTGTTTTCTGAAAGAAGCGCTTGCTTATTCATGCTACAGTCACCTGGCAGTGTAATATCGCCCTCTCAGGGTAACAATAGGTATGGCAGAAGCTCTCACAGAACATGCTTCCCTGAACTCTCTTCTAAGGAAATGGTACAGTGTGTTCTAAGAGTGTCTTTGTACAGCTCTGAAGCTGTGGGGAAATGTTTCTCTGAAACTAGAACTTGAGGCCTGAAGAGAAAGCTGCATTTTACCAAACGAACCTGCGTATACTTGCAATCTCCAACATGATGGAAGAGCACACGGGGGAATTTTTCCCAACTTTTGTACGTCAGGTGTCATTAAGTATTTGTATTTTCTGAGAGAAATATACTACTTACCATTTCTTGATGGGAAGTCCTTTACAGTTTTTGCTGATCAGGGTAAAGAGAGCTACAGAAGTCCACATTCACGGATAGCACTTTGTGTCCTAGGAATGCATTTACACAGCTTTGAAACTGCAGGGAGATATCTTTTGTGAATCTGGAATTGGCGTATGACATCCAAGAGCAGTCATTTCCCCTTGTGAAACCTGTGTAGTTGCTACATCCAGAAGAACACAACAGGCCAGAAGAACACAACAGGCTCTGTCTACTCTTGAATGCCAGAACAGCTTTGTTTAAGTAGCTGACTTTATGGTGAATTTGGTTGGTTTCTCTGGTGGCTTAGAGTGCTAAGCGTGTGGCTGCAATGTGGAAGACCCGGGTTCAGTCCCCGGGTTGGGAAGATCCCCTGGAGAAGGAAATGGCAACCCATTCCAGTACTCTTGCCTGGAAAATTCCAAGAACGGGGGAGCCTGGTAAGCTACAGTGCATGGAATTGCAGAGTCGCACACGACTTAAGAAATTCACTTCTCATGGAACAGGCGGCTTGTCATTTCTTTCTGTGAGGTCATTTGACAGTATGTTTCAGCTAACTAAGTTAAAAACAGGCTTTCCATATACATTCACAGAGCTCTCTCCACTGATATCTTTGAGGCACGGACGGCTCAGTGTCTGTACACTAGGGAGTGTCTTTACACAGCTCTAAATATCCAGGGAAACATGCTTTCTTGAAGCTGGAAATCCAGGCAATATGGCAAAATCAGTATATTCCTCCTGTGAAAACTGGATATTTGTAGTCTCAAACAAGCCAGGAAAAAATACATTGGTCATTTTTCTCTGCAGTATGACAACAACTTTTGACCATTGTTTGAGTTTTCTGAAAGGAACATGCTGCTTGCTGTGTCTTACTGGGAAGTCTTCACCCAGTCCAGTTTCACAGAATTAAGCTGACAATGGGTATGGCACTTAACACTCATGGAGTACACCCCACTGAATTCTCAGAACACTCCCCATTGAACTCTTTACACTGAACTCTGTGCTATCTTACACAGCTTTCTAACTATACTTGTTAATATGAGATTTGTACTGTAATGGCAGAAGCAGCATTTTTCATGTGACTGCGGGGTGCTTGCAGTCTTAAGTCTGAGAGAAATGCACACGGTTTCATATTCCTCTTCCTTATGACTGCAGTGTGTTCTAGGAGTGTTTCTGCATAGGTCTGATGCTGTGTGGAAACTTTTCTCTGAAACTAGAACTCGGGGCTTGAAGAGAAACAGCATTTTCACCTAAAGATCCTGAAATAATTGCAGTCTCCAACCTGATGGAAAAAGCACAGGGCGGCATGTTTCCCTTCTTTATGACCAGAAGTCTCAAGTACTTGTGTTTTCTGAGAGAAATACACTTCTTGCTGTTTTTTGATTGGAAGTCCTCTGACAGTACAGTTTTAGCTGATCTTGGTAAAAACACATACAGAAGTCAACATTCATGGATAGCACATTGTGTCCTAGGAAGGCATTTACACAGCTTTGAAACTGCAGGGAAACATCTTTCCATGCACCTGGAATTGAAGTATGATGTCCAAAAGTAGTCATTTTGATTTAGGCCATACCTGAATGGTCTGAGATGGGAATACCAGACCACCTGGCCTGCCTCTTGAGAAACCTGTATGCAGGTCAGGAAGCAACAGTTAGAACTGGACAGGGAACAAGAGACTGGTTCCAAATAGGAAAAGGAGTACGTCAAGGCTGTATATTGTCACCCTGCTTATTTAACTTATATGCAGAGCACATCATGAGAAACGCTGGTCTGGCAGAAGCACAAGCTGGAATCAAGATTGCCGGGAGAAATATCAATCACCTCAGATATACAGATGATACCACCCTTATGGCAGGAAGTGAAGAGGAGCTAAAAAGCCTCTTGATGAAAGTGAAAGAGGAGAGCGAAAAAGCTGGCTTAAGGCTCAACATTCAGAAAACTAAGATCATGGCATCTGGTCCCAACACTTCATGGGAAATGGATGGGGAAGCAGTGGAAACAGTGTCACACTTTATCTTTTTGGGCTCCAAAATCACTGCAGATGGTGACTGCAGCCATGAAATTAAAAGACGCTTACTCCTTGGAAGAAAAGTTATGACCAACCTAGATAGCGTATTGAAAAGCAGAGACATTACTTTGCCAACAAAGGTCCGTTTAGTTAAGGCTATGGTTTTTCCAGTGGTCATGTATGGATGTGAGAGTCGGACTGTGAAGAAAGCTGAGCGCCAAAGAATTGATGCTTTTGAACTGTGGTGTTTTAGAAGACTCTTGAGAGTCCCTTGGACTGCAAGGAGATCCAACCAGTCCATTCTGAAGGAGATCATCCCTGGGGTGTTCTTTGGAAGGAATGATGCTAAAGCTGAAACTCCAGTACTTTGGCCACCTCATGCGAAGAGTTGACTCATTGGAAAAGACTTTGATGCTGGGAGGGATTGGGGGCAGGAGGAGAAGGGGATGACAGAGGATGAGATGGCTGGATGGCATCACTGACTCGATGGACGTGAACACCGGGAGTTGGTGATGGACAGGGAGGCCTGGCGTGCTGCGATTCATGGGGTCGCAAAGAGTTGGACACGACTGAGTGACTGAACTGAACTGAACTGAATGGTCTAGTGGTTTTCCCTACTTTCTTCTATTTAAGTCTCAGTTTTGCAATAAGAGATCTTGATCTGAGCCACAGTCAGCTCCTGGTCTTGTTTTTGCTGACTGTATAGAGCTTCTCCATCTTTGGCTGCTGCTGCTGCTAAGTCACTTCAGTCGTGTCTGACTCTATGTGATCCCATAGACCACAGCCCACCAGGCTCCCCCGTCCCTGGGATTCTCCAGGCAAGAACACTGGAGTGGGTTGCCATTTCCTTCTCCAATGTATGTAAGTGAAAAGTGAAAGTGAAGTCGCTCAGTCATGTCTGACTCTTAGCGACTTCATGGACTGCAGCCTACCAGGCTCCTCCACCCATGGGATTTTCCAGGCAAGAGTACTGGAGTGGGGTGCCATTGCCTTCTCCGCCATCTTTGGCTACAAAGACTATAATCAGTCTGATTTTAGCATTGACCATCTGGTGATGTCCATGTGTAGTGTCGCAGTGATTTTGGAAACCCAGAAAATGAAATCTGTCACTGTTTGCACTTTTCCCCTATCTATTTGCCATAAAGTGATGAGACCAATTTCCATGATCTCAAGTTTTTTGAAAGTTGAGTTTTCAGCCAGCTTTTTCAGTCTCCTCTTTCACCTTTGTCAAGAGGCTCTTTCTTTAGTGCCTCTTTGCTTTTTGCCATAAAGATAGTGTCATCTCCATATCTGAGGTTATTGATATTTCTCCCAGGAATCTTGATTCTAGCTCAAGCTTCATTCAGCCTGGCATTTTGCTTAATATACTCTGCATAGAAGTTACATAAGTAGGGGTGCAATACATAGGGTCATGCTCCTTTCCCAATTAGGAACCAGTTCATTGTTCCATGCGCATTCTAATTGTTGTTTCTTCACCTGTATGCAAGTTCATCAAGAGGCAGGGAAAGTGATTTTGAATTCTCATCTCTTGTAGAATTTTCCACAATTTGTTGTGATCCACACAGCCAGATGTTTTAGCAATGCCAATGTAGGAGAAATAGATGCTTTTCTGGAATTCCCTTGCTTTTTCTCTGGTCCAGCAAATCTTGGTACTTTGATCTCTGGTTCCTCTGCCTTTTCTAAATGCAGTTTTTATATCTGGAAGTTCTTGGTTCACATACTATTGAAGCCTAGCTGGAAGGATTTTTGAGCATTATTTTGCTAGCATGTGAAATAAGTGTAGTTGTGCAGTAGTTTTAGCATTTTTTGTCATTGTGTTTCTTTGGGGTTGAAATGAACACTGATCTATTCCAGTCAAGTGTCAACTGCTGACTTTTCCTAATTTGCTGGCATATTGAGTGAAGCACTTTCACAACATCATCTTTTACAAATTGAAATAGTTCAGCTGGGATTCCATCACCTCCACTATCATTGTTTATAGTAATGCCTCCCAAGTCCCACTTGACTTCACACTTCAGGATGTCTGGCTTTAGATCAGTGATCACACCGTCATGGTTATGCAGGTCATTAAGACCTTTTTTGGATAATTCTTTTGTGTATTTTTTCTACCTCTTCTCGGTATATTTTGCCTCTGTTATGTCCATATCATTTCTGTCCTTCAGTGTGTCCATCTTTGCGTGAAATATTCCCTAATACCAATCTGTAATTTTCTTGAAGAGATTTCTAATGTCTTGCCCATTCTATTATTTTCCTCTATTTTTTTGCATTGTTCACTTAAGAAAGCTTCTTATCTCTTGTTGCTGTTCTTTGGAACTCTGCATTCAGATGGTAATATCTTTCCTTTGCTCCCTTGCCTTTCACTTCTCTTCCTTTCTGTTATTTGTAAAGCCTCCTCAGACAACCATTTTGTCTTCTTGCATATCTTTTTCTTGGTGATGTTTTTAGTCGCTGCCTCCTGTACAGTGTTGTGAACGTCCATCCTTAGTTCTTCAGGCACTGTGTCTACCAGATCTAATTCTTTGACTCTATATGTCACTTTCACTGTATAAGTATGGGATTTGATTTAGGTCATACCCGAATATCCTAGTGGTTTTCCCCTACTTTCTTTAATTTAATTCTGAATTTTGCAATATGGAGTTCATAATCTGAGCATTGTCAGCTTCCAGTCTTGTTTTTTCTGATTGTATAGGGCTTCTCCATCTTTGGCTTCAAAGAATATAATCAATCTAATTTCAGTATTGACCATCTGGTGATGTCCATGTGTAGAGTTGTCTCTTGTGTTGGAAGAGTGTGTTTGGTGTGACCAGTGTGTCCCCTTGGTAAAACTTTGTTAGCTTTTACAGTGATTAACTTTTTAATCACTGGCTAAACTTGCCTGTTACTCCAGGTATCTGTTGACTTCCTATTTTTGCATTCCAGTTTGAGTAAATTCTGGGAGTTGGTGATGGACAGGGAGGCCTGCCATGCTACAGTCTATGGGCTTGCAAAGAGTTGGACACAACTGAGTGACTGAACTGAACTGATGATGAAAAGAACTTTTTTTTTTTGGTGTTAGTTCTAGAAAGTCTTGTAGGTCTTCATAGAACCATTTAACTTAGCTTCTTTGGCATTATCAGTTGAGGCATAGACTTGGATTCCTGGGATATTAAATAATTTCCCTTGGAAACAAGCCGAGATCATTTTGTCATTTTTGAGATGAAAGCCAAGTACTGTATTTTGAGCTTGTTTTTGACTATGAGTCAAGATGGTGGAGTAGAGGGATATGAGCTCCCCTTCTCCTGCAAAAACAACAAATTGGACCTAGCTACTGAGCAATCACTGACAGGAGAATGTTGGAACACATCATAGAAAGATACCCCATGTTCAAGGGCAAAGAAGCCAAAACAAGATGGTAGGAAGGGCACAATCATGTTTAAAATCAAACCTCATGCCCACCAGAGACACTTGGAGGGCACAAACAAAACCTTGTGTGCATCAGGACCCAGGGAAAGCAACTATGTTCCTATTAAAAAAAACAAAACATGCAATGCACTTCTATTTTCCTGTAGTTACCAAGCTTACATTACGTCTCAAGACTTATATTTTATATCTGGAAGTTTGTAACTTTAATACCCTTCCTACTTTTCTCCCATGCCATCCCCACATCTAGCAACCACCAATATGTTCTCTGTATTACACACTTGGTTTTTTGTTTTTTTTTTCATTTATATTCCTCATGTAAGTGAGATCATATGGTATTTGTTTTTTCTCTTTCTAACTTATTTCACTTAGTATATTTCCCTTAAATTCTATCTATATTGTTGCAAAAAGCGAGATTTCATTATTTTCATGTCTGAACAAGATTGCATTTTTTGTATGTATTACCTTGGTGGCTCAGAGGTTAAAGCGTTTGCCTCCAATGTGGGAGACCCGGGTTCGATCCCTGGGTCGGGAAGATCCCCTGGAGAAGGAAATGGCAATCCACTCCAGTGTTCTTGCCTGGAGAATCCCATGGATGGAGAAGCCTAGTAGGTTACAGTCCATGGGGTCGCAAAGAGTCGGACACGACTGAGCGACTTCACCTCACCTTATTTTTAACCACTCATCCATTGATGGACACTTAGGTTGTTTCCATGTCTTGGCTCTTGCGAATAATACTGTAATGAACATAGATAGGAAGATATCTTTTCAAATGTTTTTGCCTTCTTTGAGTAAATATCCGGAGATGAAATTGTTGGATCATAGGATAGTTCTATCTGTAATTTTTGAAGAAAACTCAATAGCATTTTCCACAGTGGCTGCACCAATTTATATTCCCACCAGCAATGCACAAGGATTCTGTTTTCTCCACATCTGCACTAGCACTTGTTATTTCCAGGCATTTGGACAATAGCCGCTGTAACAAGTGTGAGGTAATATCTCATTGCGGTTTTGATTTGCATTTCCCTGGTGATTAGTTAAATTGAACACCTTTTAATATACTTTTGACCATGTCTTTGTTTTCCTAGAAAAAAAAATGTCTACTCAGATCCTCTGACCATTTTTTCAATTGAATTGTTTTTGGTATTAAGGTATATGAATTTTTTACATAGTTTAAATATGAACCTCTTATCAGATATAATTTCTAAATATATTCTGCTATTATGTAGGTTGTCTTTTAATTTTTTCATTGTTTCCATTCCTGTGAAGAAGCATTTTACTTTGATGCAGTCTCACTTGATTTTTGCTTTTGTTGCCTTTGATTTTGGTGTCAAATCAAAAAAAGATTATCACCAACACCAATGTCAAGGAACTTACTGCCAATGTTTTTGTCTAAAAATTTTATTCTTTCATGTCTCATATTCAAGTATTTAATCCATTTTAATTAATTTTGTTGTCAGTTGTAAGATAATGGCCCAGATTCTAGTTGCCTGTGGATGTCTAGTTTTCCCAACACCGTTTATTGGCTATGTTGACATGTTGGTCCAGTTTCATTCTTTGCACATGGTTCTCCAGTTTTCCCACACTTTATATTGAAATACCATCTTTTCTCCATCGTATGTGTGTGTGCTCTGTCGCTCAGTTGAGTCCGACACTTTGCAGACTCAAGGACTGTAGTCCACCAAGCTTCCGTGGAATTTTCCAGGCAAGAAGACTGGAGTGGAGTGCCATTTCCTACTCTAGGGGATCTTCCTGACCGGAGATCAAACCCACGTTTCTTGTGTCTCCTGTATTGGTAGGCAGGTTCTTTACCACTAGCACCATCTGGGAAACCTCTATATTCCTAGCTTATTCATCATAATTTAATTGGCCATATAGGTGTGGGTGTATTTCTGGGCTTTTGATTCTGTTTCATTAATCTATATGTCTGGTTTTTATGGCAATACCTTACTACTATGATTATTATAGCTATGTAATAAAGTTTGAAATCAGAAGCATGACTCCTTTAATTTTCTTTTTTCTCCAGATTTCTTGGTTATTTAGAGATCTTTTGTAGTCTTCTCTGTCAAAGCTTAGAGTTGTTTGTTTTATTTATGAGAAAAACGCCCTTAATATTTTGATATGGTTTGCATTGAATTTGTACACTGTCTTGGATGCTATGGATTTTAACAATTTTAATTTTTCTAATTCATGAGCATGGAGTATTCATTTACTTATATGTCTTCTTCAATGTTTTTCACCAGTGTCCTATAGTTTTTAATATATGAATCTTTACCTCCTTGGTTAAATTCATTTCTAGGTATTTNTATGGTTTGCATTGAATTTGTACACTGTCTTGGATGCTATGGATTTTAACAATTTTAATTTTTCTAATTCATGAGCATGGAGTATTCATTTACTTATATGTCTTCTTCAATGTTTTTCACCAGTGTCCTATAGTTTTTAATATATGAATCTTTACCTCCTTGGTTAAATTCATTTCTAGGTATTTTACCCTTTTTATATGATTGTAAATGGGATTGTTTTCTTAATTCTTCTTTCTGTCAGTTTGTATGAGAGTATAAAAATGTGACAGATATTTGTATATTGATTTTGTTTTGCATACTTTTACTGAAAGTATTTACTAGTTCTAACAGTATTTTGGTGGAGTCTTGAGGGTTTTCCATATATAATATCAAGTCAGCTGCAAAGTTTTACTTCTTTTCCAATATAGAATAACCTTTATTTCTCATTCTTTCTTACTACTCTGGATACAATTCTGGTACTATGTTAAATAAAATTAACAAGTGTGGGCATCCTTGTAGTTTCTGATCTTAGAGAAAAAGCTTCAGTTTTTGACCTTTTGAGTATTATGTCATCTGTGAACTTGCCATATATACCCTTTATTATGCTGAAGTATGCTCCCTCCATACACATTCCATTGACCATTCTTATCATAAATGCATACTGAATTTTGTCAAATGCATTTTCATCATCTGTTGAGATGATCATATAATTTATATCTTTCACTTTATTAATGTGCTATGTCACATTGATTGGTGGATGTTTAAAAATTCTTACATCCCTGGAATAAATCTCACTTGACTGAGTTGTATTTTAAAGTATTGTTGAAATAAGTTTGCTAATATTTTGTTCAGAGTTTTTCCATCTATGTTCATCAGAGATGCTGGTCTATAAAGAGGGTAGTGCTGGCCTCATAAAATTAGTTTGGAAGAAATTAATCCTCTTCTAATTTTTGGAAGAGTTTGAGAATTAGTAATAATTTTGTTTTAGATGTCTGATAGTATTTACCAGTGTAGCTGTCTTGTTCTTGTCTTTTTTTTTTTTTT
>SJYT01051646.1:29418-43541 GCA_006410635.1 Cephalophus harveyi | reverse complement strand
TTATTGATATTTCTCCCGGCAATCTTGATTCCAGCTTGTGTTTCTTCCAGTCCAGCGTTTCTCATGATGTACTCTGCATAGAAGTTAAATAAGCAGGGTGACAATATATAGCCTTGATGTACTCCTTTTCCTATTTGGAACCAGTCTGTTTCTCCACTGCTGCCCTGTAAAAGAATTCTTCAGTACCTTTTTTATAGTTTCTGTATATATGTGTTAAAATATGATATTTATCTTTCTCTTTCTGACTTACTTCACTCTGTATAATAGGTTCTAGCTTCATCCATCCCGTTAGAACTGACTCAAATGCGTTCCTCTTTATGGCTGTGTAATGTTCCACTGTGTATATGTGCCACAACTTCTTTATGCAGTCTTCTGTCAGTGGACGTCTAGGTTGCTTCCCTGTTCTAGCTGTTGTAAATTGTGCTGCAGTGAACAATGGGATGCATGTGTCTCTTTCAATTTTGGTTTCTTCAGGGTATATGGCTAGGAGTGGGATTGCTGGGTCATATGGTGCTTTGATTCCTAGTTTTTTAAGGAATCTCCATACCGTCTTCCGTAGTGGCTGTGTCAAGTTTCATTCCGACCAAGAGTGCAGGAGCTTTCCCTTTTCTCCACACCCTCTCCAGCATTCATTGTTTGCAGACTTTGATGATGGCCTTTATGACTGGTATGAGGTGATATCTCCTTGTGGTTTTGATTTGCATTTCTCTCATAATGAGCAATGTTGAGCATCTTTTCAGGTGTTTGTTGGTCATCTGTATGTCTCCTGTGGAGAAATGTCTGTTTCGGTCTTTTTCCCACTTTTTGATTGGGTTGTTTGTTTTTCTGATATTGAGTTATATGAGCTGCTTGTATGTTTTGGAAATTAAACCTTTGTCAGTTGTTTCATTTGCTGTTATTTTCTCCCAGTCTGAGGATTGTCTTTTCACAGTTTCCTTTGCTGTGCAAAAGATTCTAAGTTTAATCAGGTCCCACTTGTTTACATTGATTTTTGTTTCCATGACCCTAGGAGGTGGGTCATAGAGGATCTTGCTTTGATTTATGTCATCAAGTGTTCTGCCTATGTTCTCTTCTAAGAGTTTTCTAGTTTCTGGTCTTACAGTTAGGTCTTTAATCCATTTCAAGTTTCTCTTTGTGTATGGTGTTAGGAAGTGTTCTAATTTCATTCTTTTACATGTAGCTGTCCAGTTTACCCAGCACCATTTATTGAAGAGGCTGTCTTTTCCCCATTGTATATTCTTGCCTCCTTTGTTAAAAATAAGGTACCTATAGGTGTATGGGTTTGTTTCTGGGCTTTCTATCTTGTTCCTTTGGTCTATATTTCTCTTTTTTTGTGCCAGTACCATTCTGTAGCTTTGTAGTATTATCTGAAGTCAGGAAGGTTGATTCCTCCAGCTCCATTGTTCTTTCTCAAGACTGCTTTGGCTATCTGGGGTCTTTTGTGTTTCCATATGAATTGTGAATATTTTTGTTCTAGTTCTGTGAAAAATGCCATTGGTAATTTGATAGGTATTGCACGGAGTGTGTAGATGTCATTTGGTAGTATAGTCATTTTCACAATATTGATTCTTCCAACCCAGGAACATGGACTATCTCTCCATCTGTTTATGTTTGGTTTCTTGTGTTAGTGTCTTATAATGTTCTGTGTACAGTTCTTTCATCTCCTTCGGTAAGGTTATTCCTATATATTTAATTCTTTTCCTTGCAGTGGTGAATGGGATTGATTCCTTAATTGCTCTCTCTGATTTTTCATTGTTAGTATATAAAAATGGAAGTGATTTCTGTGTATTGATTTTGTATCCTGCAACTTTGCTAAATTCACTGATTAGCTCCAGTAATTTTCTGATAGTATCTTTAGGGTGTTTTATGTACAGCATATTGTCATCTGCAAACAGTGGGAATTTTACTTCTTTTCTTATCCAAATTCGTTTTATTTCTGTTTCTTCTCTGATTACTGTAGCTAGGACTTCCAGAACTATGTTGAATAATAGTGGTGAAAGTGGATACCCTTGTCTTGTTCCTGATATTAGTGGGAATTTTTTCAGTTTTTCACCATTGAGATTAATGTTTGCTGTAGGCCAATCATATATGGCCTTTTCTATGTTGAGGTAGGTTCCTTCTATGCCCATTTTTGAAGAGTTTTAATCATAAATAGGTGCTGAATTTTGTCAAAGGCTTTTTCTGCATCAATTGAGATTATCATATAGTTTGTATGTTTCAATTTGTTATTATGTTGTATCACATTGATTGATTTCCATATATTGAAGAATCCTTGCATCCCTGGATTAAACCCAACTTGATCATGGTATATGAGCTTTCTGATGTGTTGCAGTCCCGCATGTACCGAAAAGTTTTCAGAAACTTAACTAAAGTGGTGGGATTGTATAGTTTGTGTGTCATAGGAATCTCCTCAAAGGAGGATGTCATCAGTGGGAGGTCCTAATTGTGTACCTGGAAAAAGCTAGAGCTGGTGAAAATATTGCCTTCAAAGACTGTGTGAGATGGCAAGTGTGGATACTGGGCCCATTGAGTAGACAGGTGAAGGTGTATCATTTCTGTTTGAAGGTGAAGGTTAAGTGTAGCTGAGGAGTTGTTGAAACAGGCAGTGAAAACAGCATGCTAGCCAAATGTTTTGCTATGACTGAAAAGTATTTACCAGTTATTCATTGGAAACAGTAATGTCAACAAAATACATGGAGCCCTAGTGAGTGGGGCCATGACACCAAGGGTACAAGTTCACACTGAGGCCCTGTTCTCATTTTACAGCTTTAAGATCAGGTAAAATTTGTCTGTTAGGTGCAGCAGAAGTTGGGATAATCACACCTTGCTCAGTGTGTTTCCTATAATGGGTTTCAACCTGTGAAGACCCTGCTTTCATTGAGATTGAATCTTTTTAAAAACAACTGAGGTGAAAAGTGTGATTGCAGCTAAGGGAAAAGGTCCATAGGGTCTCATATTTTAAAGGTGATTATAGGTGTAAAGTCTTAATTTTATTACTCATTGTGTCGGGGTATCCGGTGCACTAGAGGCTATTTGGGGGTAAGGGATGTTTTGGCTATGGGAGATATAGCAAGGCAATGATTTCAATGGTTAACGTTAGGTATATCTGTTTCTACTTCATGTTCCTTTATTCACTTATTCCCTGGCTCTTTTTATCAGCTTGCCCAAATGTGGGCCAGAAGAGGAAGAGAAATTGACGAGAGGTAAAAACTCAACTGTCAAACATCTAAAGTGGAATCTGGTTATTACACAGAGCCACCACCCCTACATCACCCCTCTCTCCAGCTGGACCCGCAAAACAAACAGAAACACCACGTCCTTTTCCTCCTCACCAGCGGGATGAAGTGTTCAGGAAGAAATCCTCAGTGCTCAGACATCTTCAGTCTGCAGTTCTCCGTCTTCACCCAGCCCTCACTCCCAGTCTCTGAGTCAGTATGGACTGGCTGGTCTGGGCCCTAAACTGAAAGGACGCCACCTCCCTCCCTTCTCACACACCGGACCCTTCCCTTTCTCCCCTCTCCATCATCGAAAACACATACACACACATCTTTTTCTTGCTTGTTGATACTTTAATCATCAACATCTGAGTACTTTTATCTGTTCAGAGGGGACCATCGTTGTATGTTTGATCCCCGCACAAACGACTATTCTGCCTTTGCTTTTCCTGGAGTTACATAGATGGCTCAGCATCTTGGGGTCCAGGTGGGCCCAGGGGCTTACTTGGAGAATTGTCACAAGTGTTGGAAGACTCCTCCGGGGTTTCTTCATCCGCCATTGGCCTGTTGTCGTTCTTCTTTTTATTCTGCGGGTGGTAGTAGAAAACTAGTATCGTCCCTTTCATATTCCTCCCCGGATTCTCCTCCATGAGGATTAGTATCTGGTAAGAAAACAAAGTCATCGAGAAAGACATTAGTGAAGGAGGGTGGGAAGGGGAACTTTGAGAGAACGGGTGTGCATTGGGGAGGGGTTTTGTTCCAGGCAAGGGCAGGGTGAGTCACGGGTGGGGGACAAAAAGGAAGAACGTGAGTAGGGTAATCTGACCATCTCACTGTCGAAGCCATTGGGCTGATCAGAGTTATTTTGCCTCCTTTCTGTGGAACTCGAGGCTTCTTCCTCCAGACTGATGTTGTCTGTCTCAATTCCTGACTCCTCCTCCGACTCCTCCTCTGACTCCGACTCCGACTCCTCCTCCTCCTGCCCCGTCAGGACCTTCTCAAGTAGGCCTCCCATGTTGTAGCAACAGTGGCCTACACCAAGGCACCTGGCGTCCCTATATATACCTTCCCAGGACAATGACGAGCCACACCTGGCAGTTTGATTGGTCAGCAAGAAATTTCTCCAGCCAATGGTAGCCCTGACATTGTTGACGTCACAAAGGGCCACTTAGCAACATCCATGGGGGAGGGGTGGCTGCAAAGGAGGGGTGCTCTGGTTTGAGAAAGGGAGTGCTTCCTCAACACCCATTAAAGAACCTTCCCAATTTGACTTTCCATGTTTCCTCATCTTGTCTGGTTCAATTCTTGTAGTGTAGAAGTTAGGGAGCCAGGACACCTGGGTTCAATCTCTGAGTCAGGAAGACCACCTGCAGGAACAAATGGCAACCCACTCCAGTATTCTTGCCTGGAGAATCCCATGGACAGAGGAGCCTGGCAGGCTACAGTCCATGGGGTCGCAAAGAGTTGGACATGATTGAGTGACTAATGCTTTCACTTTCTTAAGTAATATTTCACCTGTGTCCAAAGATGTACATGCATATGGACCTGGACTACAAAGGAACTCAGGGAAATGAAAACAGTCACTCAGCCTTGTTTGATTCTTTGTGATGTCAGGCACTGTAACCCACCAGGCTCCTCGGTCCTCCATTATGTCCTGAAGTTTGCTCAAATACATATCCATCAAGTCGGTGATGCCATCCAGCCATCTCATCCTCTGTCATCAGCTACTCCTCCTGCCTTCAATCTTTCCCAGCATCAGGGTCTTTTCCAATGAGTCAGTTCTTCCCTTCAGGTGGCCAAATGTCCTTCCAATGAATATTCAGCATCAGTCCTTCCAGTGAACATTCAGGATTGATTTCCTTTAGGATGGACTGATTTGATCTCTTTACAGCTGAAGGGACTCCCAAGAATCTCCAACACCACAGTTCAAAAGCATCGATACTTCAGTGGTCAGCCTTCTTTATGGTCCAACTCTCAGATCCATTCATGACTACTGGTAAAACCATAGTTTTGACTATACAGACCTTTTTCAACACATGTCCTATTTAGCAATGAATAAAAATATAGAAATGAAAACATGAAAGACAGTTGCAGACATGAATTACATTCGTCAAGCACTGATGCTAATTGGAAGCTGCCCCTCTCACCTCTTTGCCCACAGATTCCTTCTTTAGATGAGAAGCGAGTGATTGGAATCATCTGACCTTCATTGGAACACAGTCAGTAGAGGAAAATACTGCTTTATGCAAAGAGATTTATTCTGTGATGGTTGGCAGGAGAAAGGATGTACAAAGATGTGTGGGCAGACTCAGCAGAGGTAGTGGGAATGAAAGAGGAGGCCATCTGGTAGAATGTGCTGTGGCAAATTAAACTGCAGATTATGACCATGAAATACCAGAAGAAAATCCAAATGCAGTAGACTTGGAAAAAGCCCAGCTGAAGCACTATAAAACAAATCAACTACAGACTGACAATATGCTGTTCATAAGCTCAGATATGCCCATTACAAAGGAGAACATCATTCAAGCCAGATTTTGCAGACCACATTCTATGTGGATTTCCCTTATGGGAAAAAAAATCAACAAACTATCCTCTACTGCACACACATAGATGCCTTAGACAGAGCTACTGTTTCATTGAATATGGTAAATACAGAATTAATAGGAATGCTTTGGGTTTGATTTGTGAGTTGCCTTATTGTTGAACTCTTGACACCCAGGCCAGACAACCAGACATGTGTGTGGTTTCCTTCCTATTCTCCCTCCTTCCCGTCCATCCTCCCTTCCTTATCTCCCATGTCCCTCACCTTTTCTGTCCTTTTCCTAAGCAGTTCTAGTCCCTGCCCTTTACTGTGTACTTGGTGACTTGTGCTTTTTCCCACCTTTCGTACTTTGTCTACTTCCCTTAGAGCACTGATAAATTTGTCATGATGCTTGTTTGTATAAAGTTCTTGCTGGTTTTTCAAACCTCTTTATGGCAGCCCTATGTGCTTTCAAAGACATCATGATTCTGCTGTGGCTTTGGAGCTGGTTTGGTTTTCTTTCCAGGGCGATAGCTCCAGGTGATGACTTGATTGAGGAGGAGCACAAAACCAGTGGATGTGTTTGAAAGGCTGTCATTGGGAAGAGGGACTTGGATATTTGCCCATGTGGCTAGAAAGAACACAACAATCCCCTATGGGAGGTGGATTTCAGTTCAGTAAAAGGAAGCACCTTCTAACAAAGCAGGTCAGAGACAGTATGGGTTACTTCCTGGGCTGACATGTCTGGGTGTAGAATTTGTTCATAGTACAAAGGCACCTGACTGAGGAAGTGAGTGACAGATGAAATGCAGCCCATGCTTTGCTCACTGAGCTCTGGGTTTTGGAATGGTGTCACGTGAGCTGGGAGGAAGGGATGCCTGGAAAGGGCGTCTTTGAGGCTGCCACATAGAGGTGCTGTATATACGAGGGGTGGCCCCAGTGCCCCCAAAGGAGAGTGCCTGCTCTCCAGATCAGTTGTTAGAGAGCAAGGGGAGAGAATGGCTCAGCTTACCCACTAGAGGAAGTGCTCGCTTTTCCCCATCATCTCCACATTTCCGGATGTGCTTTGACTCTACTGCACTAAGGAAGAATCCCCTTCCCTTCCCTTATCTGTGGCCATCTTGCATCTTCTCACCTCACATAGGCGAAAAACATCCACATTAAGACTTTTACTTTCCCAGAGATGGATAGGTGCCATTACATACAGTGCTGAGTTCACTTCTCATTTCAGAGAATATGCCTTCTCTCTTTTTTGTTAGTGAAGATCAGCACCCCATTCTGGCCCACCACCAAGTGCTTTGTGATGACTGCAGGAGATAACACAGACAGAATACACTTTGAAAACTAGGAAGAGATGTCATCACTAGCCTTATTAAACAAGACTGTGTAACATTAGGTAATCAACAGATATGGAGCTCCAGTCATATTGGTGTCTTTAGTGGTGACAAGTAAGGCTTGCTTCGCCATCAATAATTCCCTGACCACTGGGTTCATAACTGAGTTTTTATTCATTGACCCCCATGCAGGGCTGACATCCACACCATCATCTAGCTCTCAAGGTAGAGCATTTGGTAGTTTAGTCATCCTTTTGTGTGTACATTTTGTTTTCCCCCAATAGATCACAGACTCCTGGCACCAGGTGCCATGCCATATACTCTCTTGGAATTCCCAGTAGGGCATCATATAATGCATGCTTTGTGAGCTGAACTGAATTCATTCTTTCTATTTACTTCTCTCCCTCCCTTCAAGAAATATTTTTGATCAACTGTACCCCAATACAAAATAAAAAATTTTAAAAGATAAAATAATCAAATATTTAGGAATTAAAAAAAAGAAATATTTTTGATATTTCTATGGGGTGTCAGTATCTATGGGGTTTCAGTCATCGTTGCTTTGAACAAAACAGACAAGTCCCTACCTTCATGGAGCTTTCTATTCTTGTCCAGATCTGCCTTTTACTAGCTGTGTGTGGCCTCAACCAAACCGCTTATGTCTCTGGGACTGTGTACCCTCCTGCGTACACTAAAGGTTTCTGTCTTTCCTTCCTGTTGTTTCCTTCCTGTTTCCCGAAGAAAAGCTGTCTTCTCCACCTTTACTTGCTCTCTTGGTCAGGTCTTTATTTTCCCACAATTCAAAATCTTGAATAATGGAAGGAAAATAGCAGGGATGCCCCTTTTAAAATGACTCATCTTGGAGTATTTCTATAGCTCGATTTGTCTAGATCATTCTTTTCGTTTTTTTTCTGTTGTAGATTTTTTTAGCCCAAAGATAGTCCCTATTTTATTTCTGTCTTTAGTGCCCAGCTCACAATGCACTTTTACTTCGTTTTTCATATATTACTTTGGATGTTCTCCCATTACAGCATCAACCTTCTTTTGTTCATTTCCTTTACTCTTCTGTCCTGAGAGCAGCTCCCAGAATTATAGCCTTGGATTCCTGAGCTGCAGGAGATTGCTTGTTTAACCAAGATCAATCCTCAGGAGAAAATTGGGTCTTTTTTCTCTTATAATTTTATTTGTTTAAATCTTGACTGCTTATAGTAAATATCCTCTCAAAGATAATTTCATTTCCAAATAATTTGGTATCTGATTTGATGCAGCTTGAGTGTTTATTTTGGGGATATCGTTTTTCTTTTATAATGAGTTTCCCCCAATAGCTTTGTGTAATGTTGTCACATCTTCTTTTTGCCTGGCTGCCGGCAGTTTGTGGTTAGCTTTTCTGGAGTAATATTAGTTTGCTAATAGTAATTAGTTCTCAAGAAACTTCTTTGTTGGTTTTCACCAAAAGAAAAATCTAAAATAAAGGTGATTTGTTTTAAAACGTCTTAAGGAAATAAGATACATTTACTCTTATATGATTTTTATAGTGTTTGCACTCCAGTGATCATTTTCATATTATTTAAGCTTCAGTTTCAAGATCCTAAGGTAGATTTATATTAGCATATTGTCTAAGTCAGGCGACTAAATGTATTCTTTTAACAATGTATACTAATTCAGGTTTTTTTGGGGGGGAGTTGGTCTAGGGAGATGAAGGTTTTATTTTTTGATTCATAATTTCACAACATGTCAAGTTTGAATTTACATGAGAACTCTAATAATGGCCTGTCTTTGGTTGTTGTTTCCAAGACACTATGAGCATTGTAATTAGCGATAAGGAAAGCACTGACCAGCTTAGGGAACCACATATTAGTTGCCTGGCATGAAAAGGAAATACTTCGTTTCAGAAAGTCACTTTTCTTCTTAAGCAAGGAATAGTAAAAGTCACTTTAAACTGCTTCAAATGAATTCCATATGGCAACTGGGATGAGTTTCAACATTTGGACCATGTAAATTTGAGACACCTGGGAGAAGAGAGTTGGTACCAGTCCAACAACTTCACAGATTTCTATTTAATAAATCACTGGGAACTGCTTGTTATTATTATTATTGTTATTAAAATCAGTTGTCTCATTTCAGTACATCAATAGAAGGTCACCTTCCTCTGTGTCTTCATAGGGTAAAAGGGGTGAGGGAGCTCTCTGGGGTCTCTTTTGAGGGCACTAATCCTACTGATGCGGGTTCCATCCTCATGATGTCATCACATCCCAAAGGCCCCCCCTCTGAATACCATCACATGGGTGATTGGATTTCAGCAGGAATCTCGAGGGGACAAAAACATTCAGTCTGTGGCAGTTATACTTCCAGAGTCATGGGTCTGGAAATGTTACACACACGTTAATGCTTTTGCACTGATTTCATTTTATTTTGCCTATTGGAGCAGGGATTCTCAATTTCATAAGTGAAGATATGGGTTTGCTCAAGAGTCCACTGTTTGTTAAGAGACAGAAACTGGGACCGGAAGCCCAGATTTTCTTTTTCCACAGCACCTGGCCATTGCAACTACTTTTTGCTGTTTCACTCACATTGACATTAATAGGTTAGTACCAAAATCCTTTAAGACATATGAGAAGTAATTAAGTTTGAGTCTCCTCAGACAAGATATCCATCTATTAAAAGATAGATGTTAGGACAATGGCAGTCTTAAAAAGAATCTCAGCAAAGAATAGTGTTGTGACTAGCGATGGAATGAAAGCTGTGAGAATTGCACAGATTCCAAAATGCTGTAGAACCAGGCTGCTGGTCCTCTTTCCGCAAGTGGAGTGTAGTTGTGTAGTTTGTGGGTATTTGTCCCTCAGTAGCTCTTGAGCTCCTGTTTCAAGCCTCTCACAGTCCCAGTGCAAGGGTCACAATGCCTTACCCTTAGGGCACAATTCACAATCACAATGTAACACTTTAGAAGACCTGGTGTTTGGGGGAAACAGTGGGTGCAGTTCTTGATTATTTACATTCTGATTATCCTTGTTGGGGAATATTCTGCCTCAGTTTCTTTCCTGCTGTCTGCATGCCTACCTTTTCTCTGTGTAAGCTCCAGATTCAGTCTGTAGGATTGCAGAGGGAAGAATGGATGGAATCAGTTTTGTTTTGTATCTTATAGCTCTTGCAAGTGAAATAGTTAAAGGAGGAAAGAGCTGACACTCTTGGCTATGGTGTGTTGGGTGATTGTAGATTTCAATTACCCATGCTCATGCTGTCACCCAGGACTACAAATTATCAGCAGCCGGCTCTAAATGAAAGGCTAAATAAATCTTGATTTGAAGTTACCTAGTGTCTTCAGGATGGCAGGGAAGATCTCTAACAGTTGGGAGAGCCTGAGGCTCTCGGCTGTGTGTTGGCCTCCCATTTGGAACCCCTTTCCCACTTTCATCAGAACCCTAACACATAAAGGATTAACTGGCCATAGCTTCCATTTATACATTTTATAGAATGGCTCTGGGTAAGTACAGGGCCATAATCTGAATCCTGTACTGGGATGGGTCCCCAGGCTCATTAATTGATGACAGAATAGGAAGAGACTTTGACACTTGCAGATTCATTAGAGGTAGCTGGATGGATTTATGGTAAGGAGGTCAGCCTTGGAAATATGATGAATTTCTGTGGGTGGATAGCAGTGCAGATAGGCACGAATGATGCTTTAGATTGAATCTGTATCTGCTCCAAGAATGTTTTGCTGTCATGCTGCCTACCCCAAATCTTAACTGAAGAGGAAAGTAAATAACATATTGATATTGTTTTCTGAAATGGATTAGAAATAGGGCTGGAAATCTGAAGCTGGGAAGAGGGATATACAAAGATTTATAAAGGTGGACCCTAATAAATGGAGTGTATTGTGATTTACATTAATAGCAGGCCATGTCCTATGTGATTCTACACAATGTTAAAGCCCTTCTTTGGTTACTTCTACCCCTTGCTGACACCACTGCAGTTTGGGAATCTACTGGTGGAGGGAAATAGTATGAAAATTCCTCAGAGTGTATCTTTTCAATAATGCACAAGACATAGATTAGTGTTTCTCAACCTTGTTTTCGTGATCGTACTTGTAAGGGGGGAGTTAAATTCAATTTAACTGATCTCTAACAATAGAAATTAAATACTAAGGAGTAAGATTTTGGCTAGGAGGAGGGCAGGATTGGATCATGAAGGGCCACAAAGCACTGTAATATCTGCAATTTTTATTCACCCTCCCTAAAAATCAATTTTCTTCCCCTTGTGGGCCGTAGTGCCCTTGTAGAAAATTCATGGTATAGATCTGTGAAACCAGACAATTTATGAAGCGATATTTAATTGTCCCTGGTTATGGATATTGTTTCCATCACCCACATTAATCATCTCCAACAGGAGGGCAGTAACATCAGTTAAGTTCTTACTGTGTATTCGATATTTCCCAGGCAATGTTTCATTTAATTCTCACAACAACTCTGAAGTTGAGAGGTTAAGTGATGTTCCCAAACTCACACAGTGGCTTGAACCCAGGTCTTTCCGATGCCAGAGATGGTGATCTTTCTAACACTGACTTTAAAATTTATTTTTATTTTTTTAAATTTATTTTTAAATTTTTAAATTTATTTTTAATTTTTTAAAATTTATTTTTAATTTTTTAAAATTTATTTTAAATTGAAGGGCAATTGCTTTATGGTGTTGCTAACTTTTTTTTTAAGGGGACATTGCAAGGTGAGTCTGTAGAGAAAAGATATCAAGGAAGGTGTTTATTTTAACATTGATTTTGGAGTCTCTGGATTGCATTTTTGATATACTTGCATAGAGTTAGAAGTGTGAAATTTGATTAGAACAAAATTTTGTCTCTCTTCTCCCATCCCCATGGTTTGAAATGTGCTTCTTAGTATCATATGGAAATAACTTTAGTTTCTGGATATGAATGGAGATCTTAGCACTGCCATGAATTGCATACATTGGAAATGGTTAAAATTATAACAAAGATTTGATAGCTCTTACACTAGCCTCTCCATAGATTCATGGCTCATTTTACCAAAAATTGATGTCCAATTGTGGAGTTGGAAGAGGACAATAGATGGCAAAGAATGTCACACTGGTAGCAGAGCTATAATCATATGCACTAAATTGGTTTTTTAAAAAAGAAAAATGGACTGGGAAATAAACTGATTTTTAACATGCAATGCCTGAGAATTAGTTATGCACATACAACTGAGCCAGCATCCTTTCGGGAGAGATTACGTCAGGTGTATTCCATTTACATGCTGGTGTGTGTGTGATGTGGAAGTGTGTGTGTAGATGGAGAAACTTAGCCATTTCTTGTTTGGACGTTTTTAGACTTTATATTTAAATCACATTATGCCCATACATATGTAGGCATAGATTTCCACCTGTGCTCTCGCAGGCTTTCTCTAACACACCCACCACCCCCCTCAACCCTTTCTTTCTCCCCACTTGGCAGTGTTGCAAGTAAGCCAGATAAGAAATACTGGGTCCTGCAGTAGTTACGAACTGGTTGATAGGTGCTCTCCTTCATTTTAGAGGTAGAGAAATTGAAGTCCTCAGATACCACATGAAATGGAATTCAGATTGCCTGACTTGAACGGGCATATTGCATTGTTTGTCTGCCATCATTGTTCCCAACTCTTTGCTTCCTAGAAAAAGAGAGAAATGTAAAAATACATTGGCAGCTTCATCTGGTGGCCAGAGAACAATTCTGGCCAGAGGAAAATTTTAAAAGAGAATAAAAAGTGGGGAAAATTGACTCACCAGAGTATGTCATTTCTAACTTAATAATACATTGATTAGAAAATAGACTTCAGGAAGATGAAGATTTGTCTTATAAAAATATTTTAAAATATATGAAATTTGAGAGAATATTATAAAATCATACACCATATCTTTACCCAAACACAAAACTCCACTGAAATTTGACTTTTGGTTTCAGGAAGAGCACCTCCTCTTCTGTGAGGAGGTGGTTGACCTGGGTCCTAACTTGTTTCTCCATGGACATGCTGTGTAACCTTGATCAGGTGACATCACCTCTCTGGACTTTGATGTCTTTTTCTGTAAATTAAGAGGGTTGAACTAAATGATTTCTAAAGCACCTTCCGGTTCTATAAGGTCTCTGCAAAGAAGACGACAAATGGTCTGTAATATTTAGATGGTTTAACACTGCAGTTTCCTAGCTTCTGTGTATTACTGAAAGTTTTCTGATTTGTGATCAGTAGTTGTGTATACAAAGTTCATTTGCTAGATAATAAAATATCCTTGGTTGACAGGAGGTAGGTATAATAAATATGGACTAAACCTTATTATTTATGTATTAGATAAAGCAGAGCTGTTGACATTTATAGTGCCACCAAGTGAGTAATTTATAAAGGCAGTGTGCCCCCGTGGAACATTTCTACCTTTTCCAGATATTTTATTTTATTAAATACTTGGGTTCTGCTTTGGGTGAATGCCGGAAAGTATTGTTTTTGCAGTGCTAATATTTGCAGTACACTGTTTTCTATAGGTGGATATGATTGTCTGATCGTGTGATCTAATGTGGGCTTCCGTGATTATAATGATTTTTATTTGAAAAGACAGTTGTATTGGGCTGGCAACCTCCCACCTTGTTTTTTTCCATATACAGTTCTTTGTCTGGCTCCTTGGAAGCCATGCTGTACAGTACGTGTAGTTGGAATACCTTCTGCTCCTTGCATTCTGGTTTTTGAGTGTGTTTTTGCATTGTCAGTTAGAGGGCTGGAGAGTTAATATGCTGTATTGCCTGAAGGCATAAAGGCACAAATTATTTCTGCAATCAGAAGTCACCAGGAGGAATTTATTACAAATTATAACAGAGAGAAAAGCAGACAGTAAAAGGAGATTTTTTTATCTTTGTTTGCTTTTTATTTGAATGGCTTGCTGAGCTTTATCAGTCTTTAATGAAGAAGGAAAAAGAAGACCTCTTGAAACCAGTGCCTTTGAATTTTATCTAGTTACCAAGATTTCCCCTCCCATGGACTTTTTTTTTTTTTTGGTGTGACTAGCTCAAGGACAAGGATCTTTCCCTCT
>SJYT01051646.1:2068-29293 GCA_006410635.1 Cephalophus harveyi | reverse complement strand
ATAATTTTTGTAAAGGACCTGTCTCTTATACACATCCCCCCCCCTGTTTTAAGATAAGCTATAAGGGAACCTGAGCACATTTGAGAGTGTGAAATTCAGCTACATACATCTGTATTATTTAGAAAGAACAGAGGACTCTGTAAGCATGCATCTTTCTCATCACAGTTGGCCGTTCTGTTTCCTTGTGACTGACCTTTGCAGTTCCTGGGATGTTGGTATTTAAGAAGGTGTTGTTTCCAGAGTTGGAAACCTCCATTCTCCCACCACTTTAGGGCTTCATACCTGAATGCTGTTGGCTTTCAGTTACAGGTTTCAATAAGGAGGGTTCTGGAGTTGGCGTAGAATTTTCTTGATGGTCCCTGTTGAGTGGTTACAAGCTATATATCCTGGACTTCTTACCTGTGTTTCAGAGGTGAAGAGCCTGTCCACTTTCCATTCCCAAAAGTCCATTGCAGAACTCTGCTCAATGTTATGTGGCAGCCTGGATGGGAGGGGAATTTGGGGGAGAATGGATACATATATATGTATGGCCAAGTCCCTTTGCTATTCACCTGAAACTATCACAACATTGTTAATGAATATACCCCATTACAAAAAAAAAAAAAATAGTTTGTGGCACATGTCCATGAAAATGGCCCAGTGACTGCCAGGTAAATGTATGCCACACATCATGGAAACCACGTGTCAGGGAAGTAGAAGCCCCCACCCTGTGGAAGAGGGCCAGGCATGCTAAAGGGCATTCCCCCTTGGAGCAGAAAGGATCTGGAAAATGATGTTCTTTGTGTTTCCATTTGAGCAGGTGTTGGACATGTGCTGATGCCAAACAGCATCCTATGACAGGCTCACAGCCATGGCAGCTACCCCAGAGAGACACATCTCCAGGCATCGAGGCGGTGCTGAGGGAAACAGATTGGAGGCCCTGATCATTGGTGCTTCATTTTTGGATTATCAGACATATCACATTCCTTAAAGGTAGTAAGAACAGGTGATCTTTTGAACCTATGTTAAGCTGGATAACAAGTAAGGTAGGCATATTCAGTATGTGTGCTTCAGAGGACACATACTTCTTAGCCTGCTCTGAAAAGAGCACACTGTTGGCAGCATTCTGTTCACATACTTGTGAGAATCTCAGGGCTGGAAGAGCTCTTAAAAGTCATCTACTTCACCCACCCACCCCCATCTGATACACCAGCTGCTTCTACAACCAAGTTGTCATCTTTGCCTATGCATGGTGCTTTCAGAGACAGGGCCCTCAGAACCCACTCCATGCATCAAGTTGAAATGTTCTTCCCAATTGCTCCTGTCTAGTGGGCTTCTTAGCACAGCACACACAGCTTCTTGGAACCACACAGAAATTGAATTGTTCTGCGTTAGGCCAGCCTTTCAGAGCCTGTGTGTGATACCCCACTGCCACCCTTTCTAGTCTGGTTTGGCTTCTTTCAAGTGGTCTCTAATGCAGTAGAGATGAAACAGAGAAGAATGAAAGGATGCCTTTGAGTTAACAGGGGAGGGATGTTCCCTTCTCTCTCAGTCACACTGTGGTTGGTTCACTTGGATAAGAGAAGGGCTTAGGATGAAGCGTGGCACAACCATTTCTCTGATAAGACAGCTTTGATTCTTCCTCTCTGCCTTTCAGTCCCTCTGATAAAAATATGCTCCTGTATTTCTGTATCCCTCCTAACCACCTTCAGATACACTCTCTGTGTGCTGATATCTCCTTTCTCTCTCTCCTCTACCTTAATTCAGTAATGCAGCCCCCAATCCTGTCAGTTCTATTGATGGTATTCTTGTGCTGGAGATTCCTCTAAGCCATGTGTCCATATTCCTTCCGTGTACTTGTGAAGGTAGATTTGTCGACACACCTCAAAACCTTGCATTTATTCCTATTTAATTTCATCCGGTGAGAAATGACATCGCTTTAGTTTTTTTGATATTTTTTGGACTGGCTGGACTGACACAGACCATCAGCCAGCCCATTCTCAGTACTTCTAGCTTCATGGATGATCCTCTGTTGCTTCTAATGGATGATTATTCCCCAGTTCAGAGACCTTTCCCCTTACCTGATGTAAATTGTTTTCCTTTCCCATGACAGGTAGGCTGGTGAGCATTAGGAAGGGCTAGGCTTCATCTCTTTTTCTTTCCTTTTTTTTTTTAAACTTTTTTCATACTCTCAGACTTCCCTAATAGAGAACTGGTGTGATCTAGAAAGACGTTTGTATCCGGCCCCAGATTAGCAAGAGTTTAGCTAAGCACGACTGCTTTGCAAATGGAATCTTCAAATACCACGTCAGCAGAAAGAAAAGTATTGACCTCTGTAGTGCCTGGGGGAAAAAAAACCAAGGGTGATTAGATTGTTGCTTCAACTAGATTGTTGAAAATCCATTCACTCCAAGCGCTATTCCAGGCTATTGGTTCTACTTGCCTAGACAGAGATGGAGAGAATCACTGCTAATAGTGGATACGTCCTGCTGTCTCCACTGGGATCTGTTTGAAGGAAAACTTTCTTGCCTCTATTCTGATTGCTGCATCAGGCTGGGCTCCAGTTGTGTCAGTTGCTAGCTTAATGACAAAAGTTGCCTCCACTGTTGGTCAAGATCATGACTCTCATTTCAGATTTCGTGTATATTATATCCCACAAACAAATCACACAAGAAAAACTTGGTATAAGAATCCTACTAAGGCAGTTCTGATGTCTTATTTATTGGGCATTGCTAGAGAATGAGCTATTCCACTTGAGTGAAATGAACAGATAATAGAAATGTTTTGCTTCCAGGAGCCAAAAGTGCAATTTTCAATTTTAAGTTGTAGAGCAGAGGTCAGCAAGCCAAATCTGGCCTGTTTCCTGTCTTTCTAGGGCACTCAAGGTAAAACTGGGTTTTACATTTTTATATACTTGAATAAAGTCAAAACAAGCCTGTTTTGTGACATGTGAAAATTATATGAAATTCACATTTCAGTGTTCATATGTAAAGGATGGGCTTCCCTGGTGGTTCAGATGGTAAAGAATCCACCTGCAATGTGGGAGACCTGAGTTCCACCTCTGGGTTGGGAAGATCCCCTGAAGGAGGGCATGGCAACCCATTCCAGTATTCTTGCCTGGAGAATCCCCATGGACAGAGGAGCCTGGCCAGATACAGTCCATGGGGTCACAAAGAGTCGGACATGACTGAGCGACTAAGCACAGCACACAGCACATATAAAGGATTATCAGAAATCAAGCCACACTTGTTTACATGTTGCCTATACTGCTTTCTTGAAATAAAAACAGAGTTGAGTAGCTAGAATAGACTGTATGGCCCAGAAAGCCTAAATTACTTACTGTGTGACCTTTTATAGGAAAAACTTGCCACCCCCTGGTCTAGAGCATAATTTTTGTAAAGGACTCTTCTTTGCATGACTTCTAATCTGTTGAGGGCTTGGAAAATACTCTTCTTATGAATAACATTTAATGGGAGTCTTTTGATATCTGAGTATGGACTCAAGGACAGAATTGTGGAGAGTTATGAGACTGCTAAGACATCTATTTCTGTGTATAAAATCACAGTCTTGGAGCTTGAAGGAATATTTCAAGAAGCTCACTGAAGTTACTGGGTTGGGTGTTTCTGGATTCTTTATAGGGAGATCTAATAGCCTCTCAATCTAGGGTTTTACAGTAACCTCTAAAGTTCATAAATATTTTAAAGGATTGGCTCCTTTCTTTGAATAGATCTGCTGCTGCTGCTGTTAAGTCACGTCAGTCGTGTCTGACTCTGTGGGACCCCATAGATGGCAGCCCACCAGGCTCCCGTCCCTGGGATTCTCCAGGCAAGAACACTGGAGTGGGTTGCTATTTCCTTCTCCAGTGCATGAAAGTGTAAAGTGAAAGTGAAGTAACTCAGTTGTGTCCGACTCTTAGTGACCCCATGGACTGCAGCCTACCAGGCTCCTCCCTCCATGGGATTTTCCAGGCAAGAGTACTGGAGTGGGGAGCCATTGCCTTCTCCCAATAGATCTGAGGTGAGGTGAGGTGAACTCGCTCAGTCGTGTCCGACTCTTTGCGACCCCGAGGACTGTAACCTACTAGGCTTCTCCGTCCATGGGATTCTCCAGGCAAGAATACTGGAGTGGATTGCCATTTCCTTCTCCAGGGGATCTTCCTGACCCAGGGATCGAACCCAGGTCTCCCACATTGGAGGCAGACGCTTTAACCTCTGAGCCACCAGGGAAGCCCCAATAGAGGTTGTTCAATTTGTCATGTTCCTTCAACAGAATTCTTGTGCATTTCCTGTGTGCCCGTCAGTAAGTGTAGAGACCTTTCTCTGAGATTTTCCCACATGTGGAATTTTAGGGGACTTCTTCCTCAAATTTTTTTTTTTTTTACAGTTAACCTGGTGTTAAACTATTTTTTTTCTTTTTGCTTATGGCCACTTGTCTCCTTTATGTACACAAAGATGTTAACCAACTTTGAAATTTCAGCTGCTTGTTTTATATATATGAATTGAATTATCTTCTTTTAATTATGAAAAATCCTTGAGATTTCTTTATCTATATAATTTTTTCATGAGAATTAATCAGTGATTGAAACTCAGCCTCTAAATCAACACCACACACATATATAAACATTATATATGTATAAAATTAAATATTATAATTATTTATATATATGTCTCTGGACTTGCCTGGTGCTCAGATGGTAAAGAATCTGCCTGCAGTGCAGGAGACACGGGTTTGGTCCCTGGGTCAGAAGGGAATGGCAGCCTCCAGTATTCTTGCTTGGAGAATTCCATGGACAGAGGAGCCCGGCAGGGTTGCAGAGTCAGACATGACTGAGAGACTTTCTCACACACACACGCACACACAAACATATATATATAATTAATATTTATTTTCCCCCAGAACCTTGAGCTTAAACTCTAGAGAGACTATTAGAGCACCAGAGCACCCAGAACATTGTATTTTAGTGGTTCATTTTGGACACCAGAACTATAGTTTATTCTCCTTTGTATCCCAAGGATTCAAGGACTGTACTTAGCCCATGGTAGATACTTGTTAAATGTTTATTGAATTGAATGAAATTGACTTTCATTAAGACAATATCCTTGAGATTTCTTCATCCATATAATTTTTGTCCTTTTCATCAGTGATTGAAACTCATCCTCTAAATATCTTTAGCATCCCACCATTATTGTCAAAGGCGTGGTTATGCTAGATCTGCATTAGGGCAGTAGGGTTTGATCCCATGTTTGAGGTCCCTGTGGTGTCAGGAAGGGACCAGGGGAATAAAAATATGGTGGGCTGATAGCCACCCTGGCTGGACACCCCCTCTGGGAATAGAGTGGAAGGCAGACTCAGTAGTGGTACTGAGAGAAGAAGAGAAAGGGAATAATTAGCTAAAGAAGGCAGACCTTTTATAAAATATAGATCCAGAGCTTGGGATCCAAAACTTGCCTACCCAGTTAGATCAAGACTCAGAGTGTTGGAGGGTCTAGGATGAAAGAGACCTTGGAGACCCAGATTTCCAGTGCTAGAGCAGCAGTTCTTAATCTGACTGGCCCATGGGTTTTCTGAAGGGGCTAGATGTCTAGACATCTTTCTGGAGAGGGGATTCAGAGCTTTCATTATTTTCTAGAAGGTCCAGGACACCCTTCTGCCCTCCAAAAAAAGAAAGGGTTCAAAACCAGCTCTCTAGATGTGTGGACCCTCAAAGAGACTCATTAATAGTGGTTGAATGGTCTCAAATAAACCCTTCAGACACAGTGAAGGTCTGACTTCGTGAGCCTACACACCTGGAATTGTTAGAAATTTTTTTCTAAGGCAAATTTAGTGGCAATTTATGTGTGTGTAACCTTACCCAAATTCTTCCTATTAGTTTGGTTTCTCTCTAAGGGAACAGAAAATAAGCTCTGCTCCTCTTCCATGCTGCATTCGTTGTAAAGAAAACACTTTTAGGTCTTCCTCATGGCACCTGTGGCTTCCAGACTCTTCCCCGTGTGGGGGCGGTTTGTCTAGTTTCATAAGGTCATGACACCTAGAATTAAAGATAGCATTTCATGAATGTTCTTTTTTTTAAATTTTTTTTTTTTTTAATGTGGACCATTTTTAAAGTCTATTGAATTTGTTTCAGCATTGCTTCTGTTTTATGTTTTGGTGTTTTGGCCTCAAGGCAATGTGGGATCTTATCTCCCCAAACAGGGATTGAATCCGCACTCCCCACATTGGGAGGCGAAGTCTTAACCACTGGACCTCCAGGGAAGTCCCCTTCATGGGTGTTCTGACCAGCACAAATCAGAATATAATTATCACCCCATTATTCTAGATAAAATATTTCTATTGAATGCCTAATTCATTTGTTTTTGTGCTAGCCAGTTCACTCTGCTACTGATTCATGATGAGCTGACTGTTGATTTGCCATCATGTCATTTAATGTGTTTGTAAGTTTGGTTCATGGATCTATTTATACCCATTATTCTAGTTTTTTTTAAGGCATCACATGGATGCCCAGATTGATGCAGTTGTGCACGTGTATGTAGATGAGGACATTTCCCTTCAGAATTAAAAAAAAAAATACTAATTTTACTGTTATTATTCTTGTTGCTAAATAAATCCTTTCATTATTCAGAGCAAACAATAAAACTCAGGTGAGTGGTACAGTATTTAGTAAGAATGTTCAGATGTGAAAATAAATAATTTATTATATGGTCAATTATTTGTTTTTGAAGGAATGTGGGAGATTTTTGTTTGAAAGTCCTGGGGATATAGTGGTAAACATCAGTTCAGATAGCATTTAGGACTTTAAATGGATATACTAATTATGAAGAATTTATTTTCAGTAAAGGAAATGGTCACTTGTCATTTATAAGCTGAGGAGAACGGTGTGAGCCAAGTAGGAGGTGGACATACCTCCTCTCTGGAGATGTACCAAATGGAGTGTCTACTGCTAGGGGCTGTCTGGAGTGGAACAGAGCCGAGAAGCCCGCGGAGTGGCATGTGGAGCCAAAGAGCTGTAAGTAAAAGGCAGGAGTGTCCTGGTGTCAGTGTGTGGTGGCTCTGCTCCTTAGAGAAAGAGAATGGTTTCTTAATCTCATTTTCTTATAAGTGCCTTGCTGTTCAATCATTAGCTGTGGATCCAAATACTTGTCATGGAGCTAGAGATCTTCCTCTGGTCCCAAGTGTATAATAAACTGCAGGCAAGGACCAGGCAGACATAATAGGTGCAATCATCCCAGGTGTGACAGGACCCTCACTCGGGGGTGGAATCATTAGGATTCGAATCCTGCAGCAGCTTCTTTCCATTGGATGCACTGATTACCAATGAGGGGGATTCTATGTGTGTCCATACAGGAAAGCTCCCAGGTGCATTTTCAAAGCCATTGTTACTAGTGTGGGGGGTGGGGGTAGGAGGCGGGGAGAGAGCGGAGAGCTGGACAGCCTCGAAGCATTGTTTTCTCTCTGTCTTCCTCTCTCCGGATTTTCTGGAAATAAAAACGAAAAGATTTTTGTGATAGTTTGGCAAAACATTTAATTAGAGGTGGTAATGAAATGTCATCATAGTAGCACAGTGCCTTTGTATGATGAGTTAGACTTAGCATATTTAAGGGTACTTTCCCACAAGCTGTGTGGTGATTCGAGAACAATCTACTGAATGTGGAAAACAAATAAATAAGCATAATCATTCTGTGAAAAATGAATATGCTTGAATTAGCTTGCATATAATTGCTACAAAACCAAAACTGAACATACATGATCCCCACAGAGAGGCGGAAAATCTTGTTAGGGAGCGTTTGCCAGCCTGAGCTGTCATTTGTGGCTCTCCATGGAATGGCTTATTAGAGCCCAGTTTGGCTGCTGGCAAGCAGTAGGGTGAGTTGATCTGTTCAGTCAAAACTGGTGATGTAGTGACTGAATTTCTCATGTTTTTATTTTCCCCTTTCATACAGACAGAACCTCTAAATTCATTGGGTTGAATTTTTCTAACCTTTAATCATTCGTGTTTGATATCATGCCTTCATAGCCAATTTCCTACTTGCTCAGTTTCTTTCATCTTCAATCTTCTTAGACTTTAAGAGATACAGTTACTTCATCTTTCCTTTGATCTTTACCTGATGGGTGTGTGATGGGTGTGTCAGCTGTGTCCATCAATTTCACCAACCTGTTTCTCTGAAAACAGTAGATAAAATGTTGAACCTATTACCGTAGGCCTATGGGTTATAAAAATAACAGGCTGATTTAGTTTTTTTAAAATGTGCTTTGTGAAAAAAATCAGTAAAGCTGTGTTTTTGTCTTAGTAAAACCTGACACTTGGTTGCTTGCCTCTTTTTTTTTTTTTTTTTAGTTTTCAATGGTTGTATGAGTATCAAGTTAAACTGAAGCCTGCTTTTGAAAATCTTCAACATAAGGGCTTCTCATTTTATATGGTAGATTGCCAAGCTGACTGTGGTAGCCAGCACCACTTAAGTTTGCTCTTCATTTCATTGAGAGCTTCATAGCCAGTAAGAAGGTTCATTGTCTAGTCTGATAATGAGCTTCATTGCCAGCAGTACCTCTGTGCCCTTGAACTCCATCATCAGTATCATGCCTGTGATTGCTCCCTATGGAAGAATCAGTGGTCTCTCTGCTGCCCAGTTTGATACCCATTAAGGATATCCACAAGATATAAAAGGTCTTTCGCAGAGGAGGTGCTGGAGAAGTGTTTGTGGAATTTATGAAGGTTCAAGGATGGAGCAACTGAGCAATATTTATGCTAATTATAGATAATTTCTTGATTTGGGAAAAAGTCAAACTCCAGATAGGAACAGTCTCATTGGAGACCTTTGAAGAAATGAGCAATAAATCTAACAGGCTTCTTTGGAATTCTCCTAAAACTGGTAAGTCACAAGTTTCTACTTCTTAGGTGGCTCTACCCAAGACTTGTTGTTTTAGCCTCTAAGTCATGTCCAACTCTTTTGCAACCCCATGGACTGTAGCCCGCCAGGCTCCTTTGTCCATGGGATCTAGTTCATTATTTCTACTAAAAAATAACTTAGAGACTGAATTTCTTTCAAAGTGTGAAATTTGATGAGTGTGTGAGATCATGCGATTTTATTTCTCCCGTTTGGGCTTTCTCATCATTTATAACTAGAACTAAGAGCAACAAAAATGAAGCTCTATAAGTCTATAACTTCCTACTGACCCACTGCAGTTTTCAAATTGCTTTGGGATTTTTATGAACCATCCCTGTGAAGTTCATAAAAAGCAAACACAGTTGACATGTTATGTGAGAGAGAAATATAAAATGTTCAAGGTAACCATTTTACTATTAAAAACAGGGAGTCAACAGCTTGATTTAACAATAAGTCCTAAGGAATTTCCTGGTGGTCCAGTGGTTGCGACTCCTTGCTTTCACTGCTGAGGGCCCAGGTTCGCTCTCTGGTCAGGAAACTAGGACCTCACAAGCCAGATCTAATATTTATGAGTGTTTGTGCTTCTACGCACACTTTAGAATTGGTGTCAGTTCCCAGTCATGGCCAGGTAAGGGCATAATGGTTATAAAAGAGTAAAGTAGAAAGAGTGGGGGCAGGAGAGAGGAGGGATTGGAAAGAGAAACAGAATAAAATTAATATTTCATGGACACCCCAAATGTGTCAAGTGCTGTGCTAGGCATTTTCACATACAATTTCATTTAATCCTTGAAGTATCCTTGCAGTGCACACACTTTCTAAATTTTAATAACATGGATAAAAAATTTGGCAAGTACTTTTTTAAAGAGAGGAGAGGAGGAAGAAGAGGAAGAGGAGGAGGAGGAAAGGAGGGTGAAAGGAAAGAAAGGGGGAAAAGAAAGAAGGAGGGAAGAAGTGTGAGGGAGGAGGGAGACATAAAGCTTGCCTCATCTGAAAAACTTTGAATTTTGGGGACCCTGCATTATTTACCTCCATTATTCTGAGCCTGCCCCTGCACCCCACCCAACTAAATCCAGTTGGCAAACTAATTGGATCATGTGGATAACTAACTTGTTTCACACTCTGGAGGAAGGAGATTAGGCCCAGCTCACAGCTCTTCAACTGCTCTTATTAGCCTTGCAGGGATCTTTTCTAAAGAGGATACCCCACTTCCATGGGATCTATTTTTTTATCCTCCAATTCTGCTTCCAGAACATTATCGTTTTGAACAATTCTTGCAAATCTAGAGGCAACAGATTTTGATGGTAGTAGGAAGTGGCATGCTCCTTACTCTTGTCACTTACAACTGCATTTTGTAGTGAATGGTCTAAAAATCTAGAACCACTTTTTCCAAGCTCAAGTGTGACCCAGAAAAAAGAAAACCTTCTTGCATTCTTTTCAAAGTAATATACGTGATTTTGGAATTTCTATATTAAGTCCTTTCTTCGTAGGAAAAAATAAAATCTACCTTAAAATGATAAAACATTCAATTCAGTTTTGCCAAATGGAGTCTAATTTCAATTCACATATCATAATTTATAATTCTGAGTCCTAGGAGCCAAAGCCCCCTTAGACCACCCCTTCTTTCCATCCAGGCTTATCATTTGGAGATCTCATAGCTTCCTTGTCTGTACACCATCTGGTGAAAGAGAGAACACTGCTAATGACCTACATGCTTTTGGGTACACAGAGACCAGGGGCTAGTTGTTAGTATCTCATTGAACTTCCCTGGTGGCTCAGACGATAAAGCGTCTGCCTACAATGTGGGAGACCCGGGTTCAATCCCTGGGTCAGGAAGATCTCCTGGAGAAGGAAATGGAAACCCACTCCAGTATTCTTACCTGGAAAATCCAATGGACGGAGGAGACTGGTAGGCTACAGTCCATGGGATCGCAGAGTCGGACACGACTGAGCAACTTCACTTTTGGGTGAGTGGCATCTTTGAGAACAGAGCTGATGATGCTCCTTGGCAGGAAAAGGGTGAGAGGGCAGGAGGGGTAGGTACAGGGGAGAGAGGGAAAGTGTGTTCTGAAGCTTTGCTGTAGGCTTGCCGGAATCTGGTGAAATGTGGGGCGGGGGAGGGGAGAAAGCCATTACTCACAGAAGAATTAGATGGTTAAAGAATTCGTAATAGGGACTTCCCTGCTGGACCAGTGGTTAAGGCTGTTTCCACTGCTAGGGGTGAGAGCTCCATCCCTGGTCAGGGAACTTAAGCTCCTGCATGTTGCACAGTGTACCCAAAAGAGGAAAAGAAAAGAATTCATGATAATTAAAAGGATGTTTTTGTGTTAGAGAGGAAGAATACAGCCATAAAAACATAATTACTGCAAAATATGCTGCACTCGACCAAATAGCCACTTGATAACTGCCACTGTGCCTCTGCTAGAAAGAAACCCCAGCTCTTTCGTGAGAGGAAAAACATGGGTATTATGTCTATTTGCATGCTCATGTTAATGGTTCACAGTCAAGCCATTAATTAAGCAATAAATCCTTACAAGATAGGACTGGATCAAATAATGCACAGAGTCTGGCAAGTAGTTTATGAGAGGATGATTCTGGAAATATGGTCAAGCCTGGGACTCTCTGGACACCCACCAAGGCATCTGCAGTCACAGGTCTAGAAGAGTATAGACCAGTTTGAATGAGATATTATATCTGCTTGAGGGGTTTTCTTCTCCCAAATGCTATTTTGTAAAGTGTGGTTTGCTTGGATTTATGAGAGAAAAGCTAATGAAAGAGAACAGCAGGACCATTCCAGGTGAGCCTGCTGTAAAGGGTTCTGGTTTGAGTTAGGGATTCAGCTGACACAGCCTGCAAGGTTTGTAGTGACGCCAGGCTTTTTGGTAACTTTCTGCAGTCTGTGGCCAGTGGGGCAGTTTCAGCCCCGCATGAATGATTTAGTCACTAAGTCGTGTCAGACTGCAACCCATGGACTGTAGCCCACCAGGCTCCTCTCTCCATGAGATTTTCCAGGCAAGTATACTGGAGTGGATTGCCATTTCTTTCTCCAACCCACATGGATTAGGAGTTTATATTTAGTTAGAAACACCTGTCCAAGAAGTTGAGGAGTCTTTTTTATGTTTTCCAGTTTGAGACATAATGGAGCAGACCCAGGTAGGCATGCATACAGCATCTATTTACACACAGGCAAGGCTATGCTGTTTTCCTGGACAATCATTTTTTCCGCATTTCCTGGAGGAAGTCTTGGAATCACAAATCACAATTTGCAGCTCGCTCTGAGTAATGAGTCATTGGATGGAATTTCATTTGGTAGATTTAAAGAGAGTTAGTGTTGATCTATGAAGCCAGATGATTTAAGAAATTGAAGCAGTAACAAGTGAATTGCTTTTCTCTTGTACTGCAAAATGCTTTCTAGGCGTTTTGGCTTTTCTTTTTAAAATGGATTTATAATACTGTTTCTTGCCACCTCAAGGCTCAAGTTTTGAGCTTTGCTCTGTTGAATCCTAAATGGCTCCTCATTTCCTACGAACAGATTGTCCAATGGAGTTTTGAATATCTCCTTTTAGACCGTGGGAGCTAGAGTTTTTTAAATTCTCCTGGAAACACAAATGAATATACATTTCCTTTTAGAGGTTTTATGCCTTCTGACTGATCTAATGAAAAAAAAAAAAAAAAAAACTACACACATCCAAGTTCAAATTATTTAGTTTTATAATCAAGACGTGCCATTGACCAACCCACCCTCACTTGCCTTTATTTATCTGTTTATCTGGGAGGGGAGAGGAGGTGGCTGCTAGAGGGGACAAAGAAAAGAACAAGCCTGGCTGCTTCCTTCAGGCCACTCACTGGCCTCTGAGCAGGAGAGATATGTGAGTGAACACTTCCTGTAACTGTTTGCAAAGTGCTGGGGTGGGGTGGGGGGGCAGGCAGCTGCCTCTCAGAGCAGAGTACCTCCAGAAAGGCCGGAAAGGAGAATCTCTCCGCTGGAGAAGTGGAAAGACCAGAGAGGCTCCCAATGGGCCTTTTCTGTCTTTCTAAGTTCTCCTGCCATCCCTCCCTTGTGGACACACGCCCCGCCCCCAGCAACCTCAAGGCACTCTGTTGCCAGGACCCTTGAGAGTCAGTCATGGTGAGAGACAAATTGCAAGTGACACATGAAAAAAGATCTCTGTATTAATTGCCTGCACGTCACAGAAATTCCACAGATCTTGAGCTCATTGAGGGAAAGTATGCTGTGACTCAAGGTTTGTAATTCCAGAGCCCAGCTGACAGTGTTGCCGATGGTTGATGCTCAATAAGTGTTTCAAGCTGCCAAGAAAAATAAAGTACAACAGGAGTCTGGAGGAGGGGACAGCTGACCCACAAACGGGGTCCTGGAACCATGCAGAAGAATGTGTTGAGATGAATAAGATCTAGAATTTGAAAGAGGACTTGGGACATGTCAGGGCTCTCACTACCAGAATAGGTGAGGCATTGAAATAGGAAAGTGAAATCAATATAGCAGATTTTTCATCAGTCTGGTTCTCTAAACCACAGGGACCGCACGGTGAGCCTGGAGTTTGGTGGCTTCAAGGAGACATATAAATGTACAAGAATTCAATTCATACAGCTACAGTTAGATGAGGACTTCAGGAAGATGCTGAAACAAGGCATAATCATGGGATATTGTTGAAGCGAGCAGCTGTCCTTACAGGGTTGCTGTCAGAGATGGGGGCGGGGGACTCTGTAGGTCTGTTTTCTGGAAATGGTCCTTCGTCCTACTTCTCCTGTTACACTGCTTATCCATACAGCTTTACCTCTTGTATGTATTTTCCACTGTGGTGGGCTTTGTAAGACATAATGTGAACAAACTGCTTATTAAGGTAAGACAATGGAGGCCCCATTTTAAAAGGTTAAGATGTACTCGAAAGTGTCAGAGCATCCCAGGAATCATTAACAGTATACGGAATGCACAGCCTGGTATTTTCCAAAGGCCACACTAACCTTTTGAAGCATAGAGCAGGCTAAAAGGAATAGATTTCCTCACCATTTGATGAGCGAAGAAATCTTTTAAATGCTTATTTTTATTTACTTGCAGAAAATCATCTCTGTGGAGCTCAACACAGGGAAATGAATCCCGAACATTTTAGCAACTCACTTAAAATATCATTAGAGAGTACTTGGCTTATTAAAAGCTGAAAACAAAAGACCAGGAGACCTCTGGAACTAATAACACCTAGAGAATAAGCCAGAGCCACCTATGCCCTTGTGTTTGCCAAAAATGTCTTTGAGTTTAAACTCCTCATTGTTAAGGAGGGAAGCTTAAGTTTTGTCAAACCTTTTTTTCCCTTTAAGTATACCCACTTTTCTATGTAATTGACTCAACACTGCTATTTGCATAATTGTCATATTTTTCTGCTTCCCAAGAGATCTGTTAAATGGAAAGGTGAACTACAAAGCTTTGCCGAAGTGCACATTTGCGTGTGATGTGTAATTCTCAAATCATGAAGAAAATTATATTGTTTCCATTGAGTTTATCTTACATTTCGAAACTGAGAATTCAAAACTTATTGACCCCTGAGCCACGTTTAACCTGCTTTCCTAAAACGCCACCAAAGAACAATTTCCTGAGCCTTGACTCTTCAAATAATTTTGGTGCCATCAGCCCTGAGTTTATCAATGACCTAAAGCAAAGGCATTTTTCTTTCAGCTTTGGTTTAACGATAAGATTTTTCGGTTGGAATCAGGGATTTCCTCACAGCGGGGCCATGTGTTAGCTAGGAGGTTAACTATCAGATGAATCCTTTATCCCCCCAAGTCTCAGTCTGTTGAACTGTGAAATGAGAGGTATCTTTAATTCCAAGTGTATTGGGTGTTTGTGTGTGAGGATGTATGCTACCCAGGTCTTGATACATAGTAGGTATTTAAGAAATATGTGATATTATCTTTTTTCTTTTCTTTTGGAACAAGAGGACAGATACGTGAGTACCTGGATTTACTTATTTTTAAATTTGCTTTTATTTGGCTGAGTGAGGTCTTGGTTGTGTCATGTGGGATCTTTCCTTGTGGTGCGCAGGCTCCAGAGCGCACGGGCTCTCTGGTTGAGGCGTGCGGGCTCTGTAGTTGTGGTGCTCATGCTTAAGTTTAGTTGCCCGATGGCATGTGGGATCTTAGTTCCCCAACCAGGGATGGAACCCACGTCCCCAACATTGCAAGGTGGATTCTAAACAGCTGGACCACCAAGCAAGTCCTGAGGGTGACATTTAAATGAATCAGAGGGCTTGACCTTTGGCATGAGGAAGACCTAGATTTGAATTTTGCCTCTACTGCTTTGTGTGGCAGGGGAAGGGACGGGGGGCTGTGTGATCTTGAGCGTGGGAGCCTCGGCTTTTTTATTTGCCGGGTGGTCATAGGTAATAGAAATATGCATCTCCAAGTTTGTGTTGTGAGGATTAAGTGAGATAGTGCTTATAAAAGCATGTAAGTGCTCAATGAGTGTTTGCTGTGGTTGGTAGTGGTATGTCCTTCTCAGGGGTCATGATCAGTTTGGGGTTACTGCTGATGGTGTCCTGAAAGCATGTTCCCTCCAGATTTGCTGGGTTTTGTCTCATGACTTCTCGTATTCGGAAACAGTGAAATGTGCCTCTTGCCCACTTCCTTCCTGAGTATAAGGGGAGGGGGTTGGGACCAGGTCCTTGCAGGTTTCCTGATTGCTGTGTGCTTCTGGCTGCAGCCGGACGGCATCAGATTGCAGTGTGGAATGGAGGAATGGTATTCTGTGTGTGATAGTGATCAGATCAGGAAGATAACAGGACACTTGGCATCCGGCATCTGACAACTTGTCACACAGGTCACTTTTGAGCCCTAGTTTCCCCTTGACAAGGTTAGCCACTCATGCCAAGGGTTTCATGGCCAGAATTCTGGCTGAGCAATAAACCCTGACAGAGAGGGAAAATGTAGACTGGCAGGAAGGCTGGCATGGCCCTTAGTGTCACAGGCTGGGACTTGCATTCTTATGAATGAATTGCTCATCAATTGGTTTTGCTCAGGGACCAATGCAACATAAACTGATCAGAATAAAGGGGAGTGGAAAGTATCTAAATTTCTAATAACAAGGAGTTAAATGTGTTATCATAAATCTACTTTCTGGATAGATTACTCAGTGCAATTATTTTTAAAGAAAAACTTGGTAATTAACATTAGAAAAAACTTATAATGTTAGCTGAAACAAAACATACATCATAAATATATTTTATGCTATATAAATTTAGTGTAATTAGAAACTTAAAACAAGAACAGTAGGCAAATCTACAAACAGTAGATTAGTGGTTGCCTAGGGTTGGGGGATGATGACTAAGGGGTGTAGGGTTTCTTTGGGGACTGATGAAAAATATTCTAGTATTGATTGTGGTTAGGGTTGTACATATCTGTGAATATACTAAGGAACATTGAATGGTTCATTTTAAATGTGTGAGATGTATGTTATGTGAATTATATCTCGATAAAGCTGTTAACAAAAATCAACATCAACAAACCTTATATATTATTTGCTTACAGCTTATTAACCAAATGAGAATTATTTAACCAGATATTAATATCAGTAATGTTCTTGGTTTTGCCTTATTAGATTTACATAGTTTGTTTCTGAATACATCTCCATCCAGTTATTGAAAATGTTTCAAGAGCATATTTTGCTTTAAATATAAAACCCATACAACCTGAGTCAATATTGTCCTTTGGAAGAGTCAACAAATTTCAGGATTTGATTGGTGAAAAATGTTAAAACTTAGACGTCTGCTGTTGTTAACACCCTTGCTAGAAATTCATTCCTCCTAGGTTCTAGCCTCCTTTGCCTTTACTTTGAGCACAACTAAAATCTCCCTCTTACAGTGTTTCTGTGCATAAGTGATTATATGTGTGAATGTGGTATGCATGTGTGAGTGATTCTGTGTGTGCATGCATCTGTGTGTATGTGTGTGTGCACATACTGTATGTGTGTATGCGATGTTAATGTTTTACTTTTTACGTGCATGGAGGCCTACATAGAAAAGAAATAAAGAGCCGAAGAGGTGGTTAAATACTGGGGGCTTAGATACCTTTTTTGGAGAAGGTGATGGCACCCCACTCCAGTTGTTTTGCCTGGCAAATCCTATGGACAGAGGAGCCTGGTAGGCTGCAGTCCATGGGGTCGCAAAGAGTCTGACACGACTGAGCGACTTCCCTTTCACTTTTCCCTTTCACGCATTGGAGAAGGAAATGGCAACCCACTCCAGTGTTCTTGCCTGGAGAATCCCAGGGACGGGGGAGCCTGGTGGACTGCCGTCTATGGGGTCACACAGAGTCGGACACGACTGAAGTGACTTAGCAGCAGATACCTTTTTAGCAGAGGGCAATGTATTTGTGGAGAAGTTGAAAGGGCTCCCCTCGTGGCTTAGAGGTAAAGAATCTGCCCACAATGCTGGAAACCTTGGTTCGACCCCTGGATTGGGAAGATCCCCTGGAGATGAAAATGGCAACCCAGTCCAGTATTCTTGCCTGGAAAATTCCATGGACAGAGGAGCCTGGTGGGCTACAGTCCATGGGGTCACCAAGAGTCAGACACAACTGAGTGACCAACACTTTATTTTACTTGACAAGGCAAAGGAGAAGGGATTTGGGCTTCTAGGAGTGGAAAATTGTGGGAAGGTAACTATATGGGGAAAACTAATGGCAGAGAAAGATTATTTTGGTAAGGCTTGTTTGTGCAGACCCATCTCTGTGTTGATTTTCTGTCTCCAGTGATATCACTTGTCTCTTCCTGGTTCAGGAGACTGGACAGAGGCTGCTTTCACAGGGAGAAGTTTATACCCTGCTTTTTGGCTGAAAGGGGAAGGGCAGAAAATTCCTCTATGTCTCCTGTTTCTCAATTGCCTTCAGCTCAGTATAACTCAGTGGTAAAGAATCCTCCTGTCAATGCAGGAGATGCAGGAGACACATGTTTGATCCCTGGGTTGGGAAGATCCCCTGGAGGAGGAAATGGCAACCCACTCCAGTATTCTTGCCTGAAAAATCCCATGAACAGAGGAGCCTGGAGGGCTACAGTCCACGGGGTTGCAAAGAGTTGGACACGACCAAGTATGCATACTCTATCTCAGTATAATTCTTATGCCAAAGAGGCATCATTTGGGGCGGTATATTCTGGTCCTGTTCATAATGCAGCTCAAATTTACAAGTCTTGATCTTAAATCCAATTTATAAATTCAAACAAGAATTAGTTTTTATTAAAACGTTCAGAGAAGTGATCTTCAAACCATGGATACTGAAGAACTGGTGGGAAGATGAACTTTTTCAACTGAATAATTTTTTAAAATTAATTAATTTACTTTAACTGAAGGCTAATTATTTTGCAATATTGTAGTGGTTTTTGCCATACATTGACATGAATCAGCATGGGTGTACATGTGTTCCCCATCCTGAACCCCTCTCCCACCTCCCTCTCCATCCCATCCCTCTGGGTCATCTCAGTGCACCAGCCCTGAGCACCCTGTCTCATGCATCTAATCTGGACTGGCGATCTGTTTCACGTATGATAATATACGTGTTTCAATGCTATTCTCTCAAATCATCCTACCCTAGCCTTCTCCCATAGAGTCCAAAAGACTATTCTTTACATCTGTGTCTCTTCTGCTGTCTCACATATAGGGTCATCGTTACCATCTTTCTAAATTCCATATATATGTGTTAGTATACTGTATTGGTGTTTTTCTTTCTGACTTACTTCACTCTGTATAATCGGCTCAAGTTTCATCCACCTCATTAGAACTGATTCAAATGCATTCTTTTTGATGGCTGAGTTGTATTCCATCGTGTATATGTACCACACCTTTCTTATCCATTCATCTGCCATGGACATCTAGGTTGCTTCCATGTCCTGGCTGTTATAAACAGTGCTGTGATGAACACTGGGGTACACGTGTCTCTTTTGATTCTGGTTTCCTCAGTGTGTATGCCCAGCAGTGGGATTGCTGGGTCATATGGCAGTTCTATTTCCAGAGTTTTAAGGAATCTCCACACTGTTCTCCATAGTGGTTTTACTAGTTTGCATTCCCACCAACAGTGTAAGAGGGTTCCCTTTTCTCCACACCCTCTCCAGCATTTGTTGTTTGTAGACTTTTTGATAGCAGCCATTCTGACTGGTGTGAGATGGCACTTTATTGTGGTTTTGATTTGCATTTCTCTGATAATGAGTGATGTTGAGCATCTTTTCATGTGTTTGTTAGCTATCTGTATATCTTCTTTGGAGAAATGTCTATTTAGTTCTTTGGCCCACTTTTTGATTGGGTCTTTTATTTTTCTGGAATTGAGCTGCAGGAGCTGCTTGTATATTTTTGAGATTAATTCTTTGTCAGTTGCTTTGTTATTATTTTCTCCTATTCTGAAGGCTGCCTTTTCATCTTGCTTATAGTTTCCTTCGTTGTGCAAAAGCTTTTAAGTTTATTTAGGTCCCAGTTATTTATTTTTGCTTTTATTTCTAATATTCTGGGAGGTGGATCATAGAGGATCCTGCTGTGATTTATGTCAGAGAGTGTTTTGCCTATATTTTCCTCTAGGAGTTTCATAGTTTCTGGTCTTACGTTTAGATCTTTAATCCATTTTGAGTTTATTTTTGTGTATGGTGTTAGAAAGTGTTCTAGTTTCATTCTTTTACAAGTGGTTGACCAGTTTTGCCAGCACCACTCAAATGAATAATTTGATAAAAGCTAATCTCTCCATTGAAGTTTAAATCTGAAGGTCAGTGACTCCCTAGTTATCCCTCCCCGCCTCATGGTCATATGTTATTATCTTTCGTCTCCTATGATTTTGTCTTCTTCAGCCTCCCCATCCATAAAACTCTTGGTTGTCCTACAGTTTCTTCCATTAAATAACATAGTCCTAAAAACTGCAGAGAGAAGAGAATGTTCAGAGTGGTCTTATTTATACACCAGCAGCCCCTTTTCCACATTACTGCCATGCTTTTTATACTGAAAGGCAAGGAACAGCTGTTTCTCTTGGCTTTAGTGTCCAGCTCAGCTGTTTCATATTCATCCTGTTGCCTTAAGCATCTGTTGACAGGTGGGAAAGCTCACTGTGAAGAGAAGCATTGTTGCCTTGGGTGGCTTCGGCCTAAGACAGGCCTGACCCCTTTGTCTGGCCCTGGAGCAGAACGTGTGTGTTCCTCCCGGTCCTCATTAAGCACAGCTGTTGGGTACATTTTCGTAGATGAGAACCATTTCCGCAGCATCTCTGTTCTGAGAAGCGAGCAGCAGTGTCCAAAATGTAACTGGACGAGGCCTGTGTACAATGGAATGTCTGTAAGTGGCTGGACCTCACTGTGGAGAAACCAGCCCGTTATTAGTCCCCCTTGTCTCAGAAATAGAGCTTTTCACTCAAATCCCCTCCTAGGCCCTCATTTTAGACCGGAGAACCTGGCAACCGAGAGGCTGTTTGGTTGCAACCCTTCATTTTACAGATGAGACGGATGTCCCTGTTAGCAAAGTGTTTTGCTTTTTATTAAAGCCAGTTAGTGGCGTTTTGTATGCTCCTAATAATACCACAGTATTTCAGAGTTGTTTCCTGGCCTCTTTTGGTCACGTTTCTGGAAAACCTCTTTCTCTTCATGTTTATGATTTGGGCTTTAATCCAGGATATTGAAATGGTAGATTGCTCACAGGATTTATAGTTAGCTTTCAGAGATACCTTAAAAGGAAGAAAAGTTCTAGAAAAATGAAAGCCCTGAAACAGTTTCTTGAGAACTATTCTTGTTTGAAATTTGAAAAACAAAACAACCCCCAGCATCCCTTTGCCCCCCCTACCTTCTGTTGTATTCTATGGATGTAACCATTGCCACACGCAGTGGTGGAAAAATATGTGTGATGAGTGGAATTTATGTATTCACCCGATGTAAAATGCCCTGAGACTTTCACATTGGGTGTAAAAGCTTGGGCCTGGGAACCTCACTAATGACTTTTTAAGAGCAATTCTTTACAGAGCCCAAGTCTTCAATCTTGTAAGTGGACCATCAACCCCAGTGACAGCCCACTTTGAAGGAGGCCTCATAAAGACAAGGTACAGGCTCTTTCTAATGGCTTTTCTAATAGAAAACCTGAAAGGGGAAAGTGAAATTTTCCTCAGATTTCACAGGTAAAAGGAGAAAATCTCTAGAAATTTTGAGAAGTGACGAGAATTTAAAAATTTGGATTTGAAATGCAAGAAGTAGCAGGGGATGATGAAAAACACTTAAAAGTGCTTGCTTTTTTTATTGGCAGTGATAAAAATGTCTCAACTTGCTTGCCTCTGGATCACTCACCTAACAGAATAAATCAAGGGTGAACAAAATTTCTTAGGAAAAGGCAAGAATCTGAAGGACAAAGCTAGTCACCTAAAGGCTTTACTTCTGTGGTCATTTCCCCATTTGGGACACTGGGTTCCTGGTCCATCCTAGCGAGGACTGTGTGGTCTGCAGGATCCACAGGCCCCTTTACATTTGCATTTTTATTATAGGTTCTTTCTCTAAATTTGATGCATTCATGTAAAACTGTTCTATGTAAAGCTTGCTACTTATATAAGAGAGTTAGTGTAGGGTCTGGTATTATCTTGAGAAGTATGATATTTTCAAGCCAATGTTCATCTTTCTGGCTTGATACCAAAGACCCTGGTGCAATTGATAAGAGCAAGACCATCCTGACACCCTTAGGTCCCCTATTGTTTGATTTTGTAAAAGTGACATAATTATATTTCATAGGAAACAAACAGTGGATATGTTGTCCACAGACACAAAGAGATTCTAAGACAACTTTAGGACAGAGACTCAAAAGAAATCACCTGAAATTCCACCATCATGTCATTATAATTGTAAGGGAGTGGTTTTTGTCTTTTTCATTCTCTATGTTTCTTTTGTCAGGACAAGTCATAATGTACATACAAGGTTTGGTTTTGTTTGATTTTTTTAGTAGTATAAGTGTACAAGTAATGTTTATACTTCTCCTTGTGCTCATCTGTATTTTCTCTATTTTCAATAATGAAAATTTACTACAAAATTTATACCAAAATTGTTACATGAGAAAAAGGTATCCATTTCCTATGGTACAATATAATTTTAACATCTTAATTGAGGCCTCTTCAGATCCGTATTATCTACTAGTTTAACAGCTCAGATATTAATATTACTTAAATAGAAAGTACACATAAGGGTTTTGTATCCTTTTTAAACCTGATGTTCACAAAATAAAACCTAGTCACTGACAAATAAGTACATCCTCTTGACAGTTATTTGGCCCATCATCCTATACATAGATTTTCTCACGTTTCACATTAGCTCCTTAGGAGTGACACCCAGAAATGGAATTACTGAGTCAAAGGTTCTGAATCTATTTTAAGGCTCTTGATACATGGTCGCAAATTGCTTTCCAAAAGGGAAATGGTGCTAGTTGACGTGGCTCACAACAGCAAGGCTGAGTCTTCCTTCAGGCCCACATGTGAGTGAATTAGTCATTTTAAAAAATACTTAAAAATGTTTCTGAAGTTGATTTACAGTGTCACGCTAGTTTTAGGTGTACAGCAAAGTGATTCAGTTACACACACACACACAACTTTCTTTTACAGATTCTTTTCCCTTATAGGTTATCACAAAATATTGAGTTTCCTGTGCTATGCAGTAGGCCCTTCTTGTTTATCTATTTTATATATAGTAGTGTGTGTTAATCCCAAACTCCTAATTTATCTCTCCCTGACTTTCCCCTTTGGTAACCATAAGTTTGTTTTCTATGTCTGTGAGTCTATTTCTGTTTTGTAGATCAATTTATCTGTATCATTTTTTTAATTCCTCATGTTAGCAATAGCATATGATATTTGTCTTTCTCTTTTTAAGTGAGATATAACTTGCATACAGTAAAATGCAGAAATTCTCAGTGCATTTGCTTAGTGAATTTTTATTGGGTTGGCCAAAAACTTTGTTTGAGTTTTCCCATAAGAGAAACCTAAACGAACTTTTTGGCCAACCCAATACATAGGTCCATCTGTGAAAATACTATGCAGATCAAAATTATACACCGGGATATTTATATTTTCATCATCCCCAGAAGGTTCCTTCATACCCCAGTCAGTATCTGTTCCTTGTCAGAGGTAACCATTATTCTGAAAGGCCCTCATGATCCTTAGGAAAATTTCTTCTCTCTTTGGAAGTAATTTGACAGATGATTTCTCAGAGAAGATCTCCATGTTCTTGGCCCCATGCAGATTTCTCCCGCCTCATGTCGGCAGGCCAGAGCAGGGGTGCACCGTCTTTATTTCATTTCTGCCCAGTTGCCTATACAGAACTTAGCTTATTGCATGCTCTGGTTGTCTTAGGATAACTTGTGACTGTACCCAGCATACCCACTAGCTTTTGTCTTTACTCCAGGAATGAACAAAACCAACTGCCATCTGTTCCAAACCACATGAGGTAGCAGGTAGGGGTGATGAGGGTGTGCTACAGAAATAAAGCAGAAGCAATGCTGCCTTTAAAAGATACTCCCCTCCCCCCACATGCCCCCTGGCTGTCTTCTTTCTATAGATGAATTAAAACAGAGGGTGTGTGAAGTGTGTGGTTTGCAGATCTTGCAATACTTTGCCAGAATGGAATTGCACTTTGTACTGAAGTCCTCAGAAGTATGAAAATAGTGTCTCATAGGGTGAGTAGGACTGGCTGAGGATATGTTATGCTTGTGTTGGTGCATCCGGTTTGAAGTGTAGGATCAGAGAGTGAATACTCATTTGCTCAGACTAATGACTCATTTTGCTGTTGATTTTGATGAAAATCATGGCTCCTACTTTTCCATGAAAGCTTTATCCAGCTGCCTTCATCTTTACTGAGATGGACTGTCTCTTCTAAGGTAAAAAAAAATACACCTTAAATCAGCTCTAGTAACCAGGCAGAGACCAACATCAGGATTAAGATCCTCATAGGCAAGAACTTAGGAGCCAACAGCAGTTGCAGGTATACATCAGGTGTCCAGATCAGAAACTGAGACATCTAGCCCTAAATGAAAGATGAGGGAGCCAATCTTCAATGATGGAATGTGTGCTTTCATGTGCTGTTACTCATTAGATTTCACAATAAGATAAGAAAGATATTATTCGTCTTTGATGATGAGGAGAATGAAACATGTTCAAAGTCTCACAGTTAAATTTCTTCTTTGCCATCCCCTCTTTGCCTTCTATTGATACATTTCAAGATGTGTATCCTCCTCCTGCTTTCCTTCTCCTTTTTATCCTTTTGTTCTTTGCTGTGACAGACTGTGCCATAACAAATGGTCTCTGATCCAAGGCGGTATGCCCTTCAAGGTCACCTCCAAACTTGATTCCTTTGTGAAGTCTTCCCTGGCACTGTGGACCATAGAAAGGCCATGAATCTATGACCTCGAGTCTTGCAGCTCTAGCTGATACCTTTGGCAGCCCCACAACAGCTATAGAAGTTGCATGCACAGAGCACTCAGTGGTTCCTAGGCTTGAATAACGCTATGAGAAAGATGGGGTTCTGATTCAGAAAATAGCTTTTGTAGCCACAGTCAGTGTAAAAGTACAAATAGTCTCTGAATGTTCCAAGGGCTCCTGAGTGATTTCTGATCAGTGGAAGCTCTTTAGTTCCCCAACTACTGTCTTAAAATCAATATCATCATCCAACACTGATCATTCAGTTTATTCCTTTGCCATCCTCCCACTCGCAGGCATAAACCACTCAACTGTATTTTATTTTAGTATTTCACCAGGGAGCTTTCAAGCTTCTTAATTGATAACCAAAACATATTAAGCTGGACAGAAATGGCCTGACCGTAGTACATTCCTTTACTGAGTATCTGCAGTCTGGTCCCCCTCTGGCATAGGCTTTGGGAGCTCCCATTCTCTCCAACAACCTGTGAACAGTTCACACCTACAGCACTAGATCAGAGCAGACATGAAATTCCAACACCAGCAGGTTGTTATAGGTGTTCTCTGAAAAGAACCGTGGTAACATAATTAGTGCATCTAACTATCAGGGTGTTCACACACTTTATATTTTCAAAGGACCACAGCAGTGCTGTGCAGTAGAAATATAATGGGTGTCACATATATAATTTAAAATTTCCTAGTAGTCACATTAAAACTGTCAAAAGAAACATGTAAAATTAATTTTAATACATTTTATTTAGCCTAATACATTAAAAATACTATCATTTCAATGTGGAAGTACTATAAAAGAGATTTTACAATCTGTTTTGGTGCAAAGTCTTGGAAAATCAGGTGTGTAATATATGTACACACCACATTTCATTTTGGACTGGCCACATTTCAAGTGTTTAAGAGCCATGTGTGGCTATTGGCTACCATATCAGATAGCCCAGGCCCAAAGGAACGTGTAGTGCAACTTTTCTTATGAAGATGGACCTAGGTTTGTTCATTTTTCCAGTAGTCATGTATGGATGTGAGAGTTGGACTATAAAGAAAGCTGAGCGTCGAAGAATTGATGCTTTGTTTTTTTTTTTTTTTTTGCTGAAACTCCAATACTTTGGCCACCTGATGCGAAGAACTGACTCATTGGAAAAGACCCTGATGCTGGAAAAGATTGAAAGTTGGAGGAGAAGGGGACAACAGAGGATGAGATGGGTGGATGGCATCACTGACTCAATGGGCATGAGTTTGGGTAAACTCTGGGAGTTGGTGATGGACAGAGAAGCCTGGTGTGCTGCAGTCCATGGGGTCACAAAGAGTCGGACACGACTAAGTGACTGAACTGAACTGAAGGTTTGTTCATGGGTTAATTAAAAAATTTTTTTTAATCAAACCTTGACTCTATGCTAAGCACTGAAGGGGGAAACGAAAGAATGCAGTATAGTGTCTGCTATCAAAGCAGTCACATGTAAGAAGTGAAGTCATTCTGGCTATAATTTATAATGTCTCCAACTACAAGGCAGTTTTTGTGATGAATTCTCAAGCAAGTGATTTACATAGTAAAATACTGTCTTTAAAGGAAAAAGTAATCCTTGTCAGTTGAAGTAGTTAGGGATGTTTCATGGAGGACAAGGGAATGGGACAAATAGAATATTTATCAAAGGTGGAGAAAGGGGAGTCAACAGATAAGGCAGTGGGTAGAGCTCAAGCAAAGATGTAGGTGTGGTTAAGTATCAGAAGCATTGTAAGAGAGTGAGTAGATTAGCTTGGCTATAACTTTGAATTCACATAAAGGGATTGTAGAAAGAGAGATGGGGTTTCTTTTGGCTGTAATATAGAGAGGTAAAATGTTTAGAGAGGTGGCTAAGGTGCTTCTGTTAATAACTGCGATGAACATAATAATAGCAGCCACCATTTGAGTGATTAGAGATCAGTCCCTCTACTTAGCACTTTATATGTATTATGTCACTGAATCTTCCAAATGAGAAAGCTGAGTCTCTACAGAGGTTGAACAACTTGCCTAAGGTCACACATTTAGAAAGTCAGCAGAGCAAAAGTTTGAATCTGAATGTATCTGAGTCCAGAGCATTCAGCTTAACTGTTAGCAGTGATGCTCCGGAGAAGGTTGGGGGCTGTGATCTGTGTGCTTTGTGTTGCAGAAGGCCCCTACCTCTATTGGCAGAGGTACTACAGGGGTACTGAGGTATCATGTCAACATATGGTAGAGAATCTCCAGCCATGAATTCTCAGCAATTTGTTTCTTCTGAAAAGATCCAAATGGGCCCAGTTCATATGATACCTCTATACTGGGTCTGTACAACCCAATGTCCTATTACTTGGTTTCTTCTTTTCTCTTTCCTCAGTATCCTAAAGTCATACTAGAATGCCAGAACCTTCATAGACCACTTAGTTCAATACTCTGATCTTGTTTGTTATTGTTGTTGTTCAGTCGCTAAGTTGTGTCCGACTACTCGTGAACCCATGGACTGCAACATGCCAGGCTTCCCTGTTGTTCACTATCTCCTGGAATTTGCTCAAACTCATGTCCATTGAGTCAGTGATGCCATCCAACCATCTCATCCTCTTTCATTCCCTTCTAATTCTGCCTTCAATCTTTCTCAGAATCAGGGTCTTTTCCAATGAGTTGGTTCTTCGTCTCAGGTGGCCAAAGTATTGGAGCTTCAGCTTCAGCATCAGTTCAGTTCAGTTCAGTCGCTCAGTCGTGTCCGACTCTTTGCGACCCCATGAATCGCAGCATTCCAGGCCTCCCTGTCCATCACCATCTCCCGGAGTTCACTCAAATTCATGTCCATCGAGTCCGTGATGCCATCCAGCCATCTCATCCTCGGTCGTCCCCTTCTCCTCCTGCCCCCAATCTCTCATCAGAGTCTTTTCCAATGAGACAACTCTTCGCATGAGGTGGCCAAAGTACTGGACTTTCAGCTTTAGCATCATTCCTTCCAAAGAA
>SJYT01051633.1:0-13400 GCA_006410635.1 Cephalophus harveyi | reverse complement strand
TTCCAAAGAGTAGCAAGAAGAGATAAGAAAGCCTTCCTCAGCAATCTGCAAAGAAATAAAGGAAAACAACAGAATGGGAAAGACTAGAGATCTCTTCAAGAAAATTAGAGATACCAAGGGAATATTTCATGCATAGATGGGCTTGATAAAGGACAGAAATTGTATGGACCTAACAGAAGCAGAAGATATTAAGAAGAGTTGGCAAGAATACACAGAACTGTACAAAAAGATCTTCATGACCCAGATAATCACTATGATGTGGTCACTCACCTAGAGCCAGACATCCTGGAATGTGAAGTCAAGTGAGCCTTAGCTTAGAAGCAAAACTACGAACAAAGCTAGTGGAGGTGATGGAATTCGAGTTGAGCTATTTCAAATCTTAAAAGATGATACTATGAAAGTGCTGATTAGCAGTGGCCACAGGACTGGAAAAGGTCAGTTTTCATTTCAATCCCTAAGAAAGGCAATGCCAAAGAATGCTCAAACTACCTCACAATTGCACTCATCTCACATGCTTGTAAAGTAATGCTCAAAATTCTCCAAGTCAGGCTTCAACAATATGTGAACTGTGAACTTCCAGATGTTCAACCTGGTTTTAGACAAGGCAGAGGAACCAGAAATCAAATTGCCAACATCCACTGGATCATCAAAAAAGCAAGAGAGTTCCAAAAAAAACATCTATTTCTGCTTTATTGACTATGTCAAAGCCTTTGACTGTGTGGATCACAATAAACTGTGGAAAATTCTGAAAGAGATGGGAATACCAGACCACCTAACCTGCCTCTTGAGAAATCTGTATGCAGGTCAGGAAGCAACAGTCAGAACTGGACGTGGAACAACAGACAGGTTCCAAATAGGGAAAGGTATACATCAAGGCTGTATATTGTCACCGTGTTTATTTAACTTATATGCAGAGTACATTAGTACAGAGCACATTCCAGCTTGGATGAAGCACAAGCTGGAATCAAGATTGCTGGAAGAAATAGCAATAACCTCAGATATGCAGATATCACCATCCTTATGGCAGAAAGTAAAGAATAACTAAAGAACCTCTTGAAGAAAGTGAAAGAAGAGAGTGTAAAAGCTGGCTTAAAGCTCAACACTCAGAGAACAAAGATCATGGCATCTGGTCCGATCAATTTTTGGCAAATAGATGGATAAACAGTAGAAACAATGGCAGACTTTATTTTGGGGGGGGCTCCAAAATCACTGCAGATGGTGACTGCAGCCATGAAATTAAAAGATGCTTACTCCTTGGAAAAAAGCTGTGACCAACCTCAACAGCATATCAAAAAGCAGAGACGTTACTTTGCCAACAAAGGTCTGTCTCGTCAAGGCTATGGTTTTTCCAGTAGTCATGTATTGAAGTGAGAGTTGGACCATAAAGAAGGCTGAGTGCCGAAGAATTGATGCTTTTGAACTGTGGTGTTGGAGAAGACTCTTGAGAGTCCCCTGGACTGCAAGGAGATCCAACCAGTCCATCCTAAAAGAAATCAGTCCTGAATGTTCATTGGAAGGACTAATGTTAAAGCTGAAACTCCAATACTTTGGCCACCTAATGTGAAGAGCTGACTCATTTGAAAAGACTCTGATGCTGGGAAAGATTGAGGGTGGGAGGAGAAGGGAACGACAGAGGATGAGATGGTTGGATGGCATCACCAACTCAATGGACATGAGTTTGGGTAACCTCTGGGAGTTGGTGATGGACAAGGAGGCCTGGTGTGCTGCAGTCCATGGGGTCACAAAGAGTCGGATATGACTGAGTGATTGAACTGAACTGAATGTTGCTTCATTATCCATCTAGTCACTTCTTCTTCTCTCAAGACTCAGTTATTCTTTCCCATCGTTTCATCTACAATATATACATAAACATATTTTAATCTTTTGATACTATTAAAATCAATTACAGTTTTCTTCAATTTTATCTGGACTACTGTAAGCATCTCAAATTGTGAATGTCCCAGAGTAAAATTTTGGATGTTCTTTCCTGACTCCACCTCTTCAATATAATTTTGTTTGTCAGTGCTCTTAAATTCAACTTCCTTCTTTTTCATCTGAAGTCTCTTTTTGCTGAATTCCTAAAGATAGTTCAAGATAAAACTCTCATGTGACTTCTTTATTAATCAATTCATTCATCTAATTATTAATTCAGCACTTCAATTACTCAATTTTTATATTGAATTCCTGACATAGAATGCAAACTGCTTGAAACACTGAAAACACCCTATTAAAGGAAATAGATATATACTCGTGGCCTAATGGAGCTTTGCTGAAATCTACCTTGACTTTCCCTTTATGAATAAATATTTCCCTCTTTAGCACATTCATGCTGTTGTGCAGTTCAATATTATAACATCATATTTAAGCAATTTGCATGATTATTTTTGTGACTTCCTTATCTCAGCTAGATTCCTTAAAGAAAAGGACTTGTTTTAAGTGTGTCTGAATAGATGTGTGGTATTGTTGCTTTTATTCTTTTCCCTAGTACCTGAATCTTATGGTTACGTCTTTAATGTTTGTTGTTGCCTAAGTAAAGTTAATGTGGATTCTGAGAGGCCAATACACATTTATGAACTTGAATGTTTAAGAGTACTTGCTCAAAAGAATTACATTTCTAGACATTGGTTCCCTTGTGAAAACTTACCCTTTTTGGAATTTGATAAACCTATTTTATAATTCTACCTAATATGTAAGGACTGGTAAATAGGAAAACAAAACAGCAAAATTCTGTAAAGCAATTATCCTTCAGTAAAAAATAAATTAATTAGAAAAAAATGTTTCTTTAACTTAAGTTTACTTAATTACAAATTTTTGGTCAATATTTGTGATCATCAAATTATACATCATTTGATGAACCCAATATCTTGAAATTTTCTTACTACTTTTTACTCTGGGAATAACCTGGGGGAAAAAAAATGAAACTGCATTTGATTTAACTCTAGAGTACAATTTAAAAAAATATCTTTGGGTTGTGGAGACACAGCAAAAACCGAGAAATTTCATTAGAACTTAGTATTAAAAAGAAAGTTCTTATTGGAGGCATATGCAACACTCTGATTTGAAAAGAAGAAGCAGAGACAAAGATAGTAATAGGCCTTATCAGTGTTAGTTATTAAAGAAAAAGTCCATAAAATACATGTATTTACTAAAAGATTTTGAGTCCATCTGGAACTTAAATTTCCTATCTTTGATATGGTTGATGCTGCTCACCCAGTTACCAACAGTATCTTAATATAGTGCTTAATGATACTTAATAAAATATTTGTTAAATATTTTAATGATTTTAATCATTCTTCATTGCCTCCTATTTTTCTATAAGTAAATAAGGCTGTATTATAGAATATAAAATATAATATTAATTTTATAATTTATAAAATATAAATATTGTCTTCATAGAAACCTTTTTCCAGTTGTTGAAACCCAAATCATAATATCTTTCAAATAAAAAATATAGTGAAATTCTATACTATTAAAACATTAAATATTTGAAATAAATCTACCATGTCTCAGTTGAATAAATATTCACATTTGCAATCAAATGATTGAAATAGGGACCAAACATAGGTATAACTCTTTGTATGACCATGATGGCATATATTTAACAGTCTGAGTAGGAGACAAATTAAAAACTGAGTGATTTTAAGACAGGATGGCTTATCTAATAAAAAATTTGCATTACATTTGTGGCCTTTATATTTAATACCCCAAATCACAGCAAGTAAGATAGAACTTGAATGGTAGTAAAAATCTACAGGGCAGTACTCACAGCTTAGACAGCCTATTGTTAGATCGCCACGGGAAGAGAGAGCCACCTCTAACGACCGTTGGTAGAAGCCTTTATTGGGTGATCGCTCTCAGGCAGAGCTCCCCAAAGTGGGCAAGCGGGGAAGGGAGTCTGCAAAGAGTGAGGGGTAGGGCTGGGGTTTTATATCCAGGGTTTGCGCGTTAACCAGTTTTCTCTTCTATTGGGTAGTTTGTGCAGGCTGTGACGGGGATTGGTGTTTGAGGGTCCTATGTCGGTTCCTGATTGGGCCAGGTCATGACGCCAGTCTTCAGAAGGTTGATCGGCCCCCGGTTCCTGATTGGGCCTCAGCCGGGCTCCAGGACTTTCCGCGGGACTTTCCGTTGGGACACGCCCGACCTCTCACCTATATTATGTCTAGTGGATTTGTCGTAGCTTTCTTTGTTGAATCTGGATTTAGAATTCTTTTCTGTCTTCATAAAATAAAGGGAGGAAGAGGAAAAAAGAGAGAGAGAGAAAGAAGAAGGAATGAGAAAGTGAGGAGGAGATCATTTGTCTCTTCCATACAGTAGTTCTCCAAGAATGTACAGCCTGTTGAGTCTTATTTCTCTAATTTTCTTCACCTTCTTTTCACATTCTAAGTCTCTTCATAATCTGTTGAAGTTTTTCCAACAGAGCATATTTCTCTTAAAGCATGATGCTTATAAATAAATGTAGGGGAGCAAAATTTGCCACTCTAAAATGTCTCTTTGGTATCCAAATTATTTCAAGCAGAAACAATCAAGGCTCAGAAAGAAACTTTGAACCTCCCCTTAACTGCNCTCTTCATAATCTGTTGAAGTTTTTCCAACAGAGCATATTTCTCTTAAAGCATGATGCTTATAAATAAATGTAGGGGAGCAAAATTTGCCACTCTAAAATGTCTCTTTGGTATCCAAATTATTTCAAGCAGAAACAATCAAGGCTCAGAAAGAAACTTTGAACTTCCCCTTAACTGCCTGAAGAATGTAGATACAGGACATGTTATGGGAAGGGATCTATTATCAGAGATACTACTTGAACAAAGTGTGTTTGAGGTAGGAGATAGGTGGGCTCCAGATTTGACATTTACAGAGTCAGCGTCCTCTTCGCATTTCCTGAGGCAAGAGATAGGTGGGCTCCAGTTGAGAAATTAACAGCCAGCCTCCTGTTTGCTCTCTGAAATGCAAGGAACAACAGAGACAGGGTAAATAGCCAGTCTTTGTCTCTTGTAAATATCTCAAGGGAATAATCATGGCAAGGACAAAGAGAGGCAAAAACCCTGTCTGAGTAAAGGATAAGGAAGACACCACACATGCGCACAAGGCTCCTTGAAAAGTCAGAAGACAATTCCAGGCCATAATGAGTCTGGATCCTCCCAGAAGCCTTCACTTTGAGATCCAGCTTGGCTAAGGTGTGTATGCACACCCCAGGGGAGGGTCCTGAAACAAATTAGCCAGGGGGACACAAAGCAAGATGACTGGCCTGAGGGAAGACAAAGACCTAGAAATTGCTCGCTTATGAAGGATTTAAACGTCCCAAAGTTGCTACTCTCTGATCTTGCCTGAGCACCTTTTCACATGTACTTTTCTTTCCAATACACTTTTTACTTTACCTTCTGCTTCCTTGCCTGAATTCATTCTTGACTAGGCAGGCAAAGACTAGGGACCCTAGCTCAAACTGCTGGCCCCTGTGGTCCAGGGCTTAGGACTCTTGGTCTGGGACACTAAAACCTTGCTTCTAGCTACTGCTCGCTGCTGCTTTCTGCAAGCTGCTGTTTACTACTACAAGTGTCTGAAATCATGCAGACAGAGAGAAACCTAGCATAGTCTGTTTATTAAAATTCTTTGTGTCACACTGTCTTTCCCTGGCCCAGCAAATACTTTTCCAAACATTGTGCTTTTCCATTTCCATGTAAATTGCCTTCCTCCCCTTTATCAGTCCTAAGCCACTAGTCTCAACACCCTCTTTTGTCTTTAGCTGAAGATGGCATATAAGGTGAGAGTTTTAGTTCTGAGTTACTCAGTTTTCCTGGATCTCTCCCATGTATACCTGTTATTAAAATTTTATTTTCTCCTTTTAATCTATGTTTTGTCAGTTTAATTATTAAACCAGTCAGAAGAACCTAGAAGGGTAGAGAAAAATTTCTTCCTCTCCAACATAAAAGGTTTGAGGAATAAAGCTGTCTCTTTAAACCTTTAAATGTTTACCATCTCTTGGGATTTCATAAGGTTATACTCTCTGTTTCTTGTCTTCTCACTATACTTTCTCTTCCAAGGGACACTGTACCCCTTTTAATGATTGCTTTTGTGCAGATAACTTCCAAATGTATATCAATTCTACTGATACCTCTCTTCTGCTCAAGATTTTGGTTTCAGGTCCTCTGACAACCAAATGCTAAAAGTAAAGTGAACACATCCTATATCCTTCAAAATATTTTCTCTTCCTTTGGGTCCAGTTCCTTGAGATACAAAGATAGACAACGTCTTAAGCTCTAGTTACTTTGCATAGTCAACCAGAGTGGTCAATAGTTTTCACCTCTGCGCTGTATCTTTCTTTCTTATTTACTCATTTATAGTTTATTGTTGGAGTCTCCTAACTGGTTTCCATATCGCCACTTCAGATTTCATACTGCTTGAACCAAGCTTCCTAAACTTCTTTTACTACATCACGGGCCCCTTCAAAACATCACAGCGATAAATGAAAATCACCTTTCTACCTAGGTGACACAACTGTGCTGACAAATACTATCATAAAAGAAGACATTCTTTTTTTTTTTGTAAGAATTGGCTAATTGTTGTTCATTATTTTATTATCCTGTGAAATAGTTTAAAATCTTTTCCTTTCAGTGAGAAGGAAGAGGGCAATTTTAATATGGAATAATGGAGTTCCTGCCACTTCTTTTCCTCCACAGGAAGAAAACCATGCCAAATCCTCCTCTCTTGAAAGTACTGCCATGAAGGGCTGGCAAATCAGCTCCCTCTCAGAAACAGAAACACAGCTGCAAGTATTATGTTTGGCCAAGCACCCTTATTTTTTTTTCTATTGCAGTTTCCTACATTCAGTTTCCTTCTTCTTAATAGTGCTGGCAAATTAGCATGGGGAGGCCATGTGCTGGATTTTGGGCATGTGCCTTCAGGGCTTGGAGCCATAGCGTTCAGGAGTCATGCTGTGTGGGCCATTAAACAAATGGCAAAGAAAGAAGAAAATAGTCCTCCTTAGCATAAATATCCAATGATTGATGATAGTCTTTTTTATTTATTTCTGCCCAGAGTGTTTGCAAGTTTACTCAAAGAGTCAAATACTGGCTATAATACAAATCCCCAGCAAAAGATTTCATATTTCACACAATAGTTATGTCAGTTCTTCAGAGTGGATTTTCTTCTCTCTCATGCATAAAGCAGTTTCTTCCCTGCTCACCCCAACACTATCCTTTGCCTGTTTTGATGCTTGTGTTCATTTTAGCTGTTAAGCCAAAATCTATCCCTTCACCCTTATTTTCTAAATAATTTAACATTGCATAAGTGACACTGTCTAGTAATATACAGAGATGTATTTGTTCAGAATTCAGTGCCGTAATTTATTTTTTTTTCTTCTTTATTGAATCACGGCTATTAAATTTATGGCCGATGGCAGCTCCTTATGCTTGGGACATCTTACTTCCTCCAAAACAGAAGAGCCTCTCTAGCAAGCAGTATTCCATAAGGCGTAGAGGTCTGCCCATCCCCATGAAGCATCAGCAGAAGTGTGTTCCTTTCTCCTTCTTCTGTAATTCCCAGCACATTCAGTGGATTACAAACTGTTTATGCACCATGCCGCCTCCCTGAGCCCTGTTTCTTTACAGTACTTACTTCTGTTGCTAAAAGGAAAATAGCCTTTGACAATCCTCTTTGGCTGCCATAGCCGCTGCCTCCGAATGAACACATCCTGCTTCCAGGAGTCAAGCTGATTCCCGTAATCCCTGAATCCAACAGGAGTTCAAAAGGATTCTGCGTGTCTCAAAGGGCAAAAACTGCTATTCGTTTAGGATTTTCAGGCACATTGGGGCTTCGCCACAGAAGAGCTAATGCTATCCGGCCTCGTGATTCTGCCGCCGCCGCTGAACCAGCTCAAACCGCAGACGAATCCAGATGAATCTGAAGGCCCCAATCTGCCTCCAACACTCGATCTCCTCTTGCCTGACACAGTTCAGTTCAGACACAATAACAGGCCACTGAATCTCCCTCTGCAGCTGGGAGCTGACTGTAAATGCGAAAGTTAAGTTGTTGAAATGATGTGTCAGGGGACTTGCAAATGAATATACTGTCATTCCAACGTAACCCAATTTACCCTGTGTTCATAGTGAATGGTTTCAGAGACTCAGTTTAAACCCCCTACTTAACGATGTTCTGCAAAAACATCTTTAGAACTCATTCCCCAAGGAAAACTGACAGCTAAGATGAAAGTGATGAAAGAGTCACAATGGTATAGTGTCTTTCATGACACTTCTCATAGGAGGATTTAAAGATGTTAAAAAGTGAATGACTTCACAATATTCACAGGAGATAAGTAGTAAACACACTTAAAACATAATAATGACATAATTATGGCAATACTGTTATTTTATAATTCTCTTATTAAAGACAAAGGAAGAAAATGCCCCACTCTGAGAAAATGATAAAAATCAATTTTTATAAAGTTTATATATCTGTTTATTAGAAGAAATGGGTACCATTTTAGGGATAGCAACCAAAATGAATACAGTGTATTTGCTGTATTCCACTTAGAAATATCCTCGTATAAAGGCCCTAAAAAATTACTTAATATATATTGTTATACACTAAAAATTGTTAGAAACATATATCTTGAGCTTAGTATTCATACAATGGTTTTAACAAAATTTTTATGTTTCAAGGCCAAATTCTTGGCCTTATATGGTTTAATTACAGTAAAAGTATATTTGTATAAGGGTTTCATGATGATATAAATATAGGCAGTTAATTATGTCTTCTTCAAGATAGCACATGAGGTCTACGTTTTCTGAAGATATGACTATGTGATTAGCTTTTAGAAAAAAATATTTTATCACATAAGTGAAAAATTTTAAAGTAGGGATTGATTTTTCCCCTAACAATGCATAGTCTTGGAGACTGCTGCTGCTGCTGCTAAGTCGCTTCAGTCGTGTCCGACTCTGTGCGACCCCATAGACAGGAGCCCAACAGGCTCCCCCGTCCCTGGGATTCTCCAGGCAAGAACACTGGAGTGGGTTGCCATTTCCTTCTCCATTGTGTGAAAGCGAAAAGTGTAAGTGAAGTCGCTCAGTCGCATCCGACTTCTAGCGACCCCATGGACTACAGCCTACCAGGCTCCTCCATCCATGGGATTTTCTAGGCAAGAGTACTGGAGTGGCTTGCTATTGCCTTCTCCGAAGAGCCTCTCTAGCAAGCAGTATTCCATAAGGCGTAGAGGTCTGCCCATCCCCATGAAGCATCAGCAGAAGTGTGTTCCTTTCTCCTTCTTCTGTAATTCCCAGCACATTCAGTGGATTACAAACTGTTTATGCACCATGCCGCCTCCCTGAGCCCTGTTTCTTTACAGTACTTACTTCTGTTGCTAAAAGGAAAATAGCCTTTGACAATCCTCTTTGGCTGCCATAGCCGCTGCCTCCGAATGAACACATCCTGCTTCCAGGAGTCAAGCTGATTCCCGTAATCCCTGAATCCAACAGGAGTTCAAAAGGATTCTGCGTGTCTCAAAGGGCAAAAACTGCTATTCGTTTAGGATTTTCAGGCACACTGGGGCTTCGCCACAGAAGAGCTAATGCTATCCGGCCTCGTGATTCTGCCGCCGCCGCTGAACCAGCTCAAACCGCAGACGAATCCAGATGAATCTGAAGGCCCCAATCTGCCTCCAACACTCGATCTCCTCTTGCCTGACACAGTTCAGTTCAGACACAATAACAGGCCACTGAATCTCCCTCTGCAGCTGGGAGCTGACTGTAAATGCGAAAGTTAAGTTGTTGAAATGATGTGTCAGGGGACTTGCAAATGAATATACTGTCATTCCAACGTAACCCAATTTACCCTGTGTTCATAGTGAATGGTTTCAGAGACTCAGTTTAAACCCCCTACTTAACGATGTTCTGCAAAAACATCTTTAGAACTCATTCCCCAAGGAAAACTGACAGCTAAGATGAAAGTGATGAAAGAGTCACAATGGTATAGTGTCTTTCATGACACTTCTCATAGGAGGATTTAAAGATGTTAAAAAGTGAATGACTTCACAATATTCACAGGAGATAAGTAGTAAACACACTTAAAACATAATAATGACATAATTATGGCAATACTGTTATTTTATAATTCTCTTATTAAAGACAAAGGAAGAAAATGCCCCACTCTGAGAAAATGATAAAAATCAATTTTTATAAAGTTTATATATCTGTTTATTAGAAGAAATGGGTACCATTTTAGGGATAGCAACCAAAATGAATACAGTGTATTTGCTGTATTCCACTTAGAAATATCCTCGTATAAAGGCCCTAAAAAATTACTTAATATATATTGTTATACACTAAAAATTGTTAGAAACATATATCTTGAGCTTAGTATTCATACAATGGTTTTAACAAAATTTTTATGTTTCAAGGCCAAATTCTTGGCCTTATATGGTTTAATTACAGTAAAAGTATATTTGTATAAGGGTTTCATGATGATATAAATATAGGCAGTTAATTATGTCTTCTTCAAGATAGCACATGAGGTCTACGTTTTCTGAAGATATGACTATGTGATTAGCTTTTAGAAAAAAATATTTTATCACATAAGTGAAAAATTTTAAAGTAGGGATTGATTTTTCCCCTAACAATGCATAGTCTTGGAGACTGCTGCTGCTGCTGCTAAGTCGCTTCAGTCGTGTCTGACTCTGTGTGACCCCATAGACGGCAGCCCACCAGGCTCCCCCATCCCTGGGATTCTCCAGGCAAGAACACTGGAGTGGGTTGCAGTTTCCTTCTCTAAGTCTTGGAGACTAGAAAATCCTTGTATATTGGGAGAGGCAGTGGAAAAGATTAATCACTTTCTCCAATTCCAACTGACTTGGTTTCATCTTCTCTCCCTTCTAAAATATGAGTAGGGCTTGTTTAAGATACAAATCAGTCTTTCTTCACTCTGCTTCATGGAGCAGCTTAAAGCCTTGGGGCTAGAATTATCTGAAAGCTTGTTCACTCACAATTATGGTGATTGATGATGACTATTTGCTAAGATCATACTCGGGCTATTGACTACTCCTGTACAACAGAATGGTTGAGTTCTAAGGATGAGTGTCCTGAGACTGTGAGCACCAAGTAGAAGACATATCACCTTTCATGACCTAACTTTGGAAGTAAGTCATGCAGCACAAATTCCAGTGATATTTTATAATTCTCTCATCAAAGCAAGGGAAGAAAATGTCCCACTCTGAGCAAATAATAAATAAAAATTGGTTTTTATAGAGTTTATAAATCTGTTTATTTTAAGAAATGGGCACCATTCTAGGGATAGAGACCAAAATGAGTACAGTACAGTGTATTTGCTATATTCCACTTAGAAATAGCATACTATGAAGGTCCCATTAAAGGTACTATATGTGAAGGCACTCACAAAGGCCCAAGTTCAAGATGAAGGTGGATTATACCTCTTAGCAGAAAATTGCAAAGTTCTAGAAAAGCATATAATAACCAAAAAAGTTGTTGTGGTCATTTTTGCAAAAGGCCAGTATCTGATACTATATAAATGTATACCTTTATTTTAGCGTTATTACATACTAAATAAATACATCAGATTACTAGCTGTTTATTAGGTTTTTGTTACTTAATGACAAATTTACTCTTCCTTTTTTGCCCACTATATTCTGATTCCTGTTAATAGTAACCAAAAGAAAAAACAAAAAACAAATGACTCTTCAATATGTGGTGCTGGGAAAACTGGACAGTTAGAATTTTTTTAACACCATATACAAAAATAAACTCAAAATGGAGTAAAGATCTAAATGTAAGTCCAGATACTATAAAACTGCTAGAGCAAAACATAGGCAGAACACTCTGACACACATTACAGCAACACTCTTTTTTTGATCCATCTCCTAAACTAATGGAAACAAAAGCAAAAACAAATAAATGGGACCCTGAAACGTAACATTTTTATACAGCAAAGGAAACAATCAACAAAATAAAAAGACAACCTACTGAATAGGAGAGAATATTTGCAAAGGATATGATCAATAAGGGATTAATATGATCAGCTGGAGCAGTGAGTGGAGGCTGTGAGGCGCTAGAGTGGCCAAGAGGAGATACCCCACGTCCAAGGTCAGGAGCAGCTCCTGTGCTCCGCTGCACTGGCAGTGTAGAGACACCCCACATCCAAGGTCAGAAAACCCCAGTAAGATGGTAGGCACTGCAGTGGCTGTGAGGAGATAACCCACATCCAAGGGCAAAGGAGAAGCCCCAGCAAGATGTAGGAGGGGCGAATTTGTGTTTAGAATCAAATCCCATTCCTGCCAGAGATGCTCAGAGGGCTCAAACAAACCTTGTTGGGACCAGGATGCAGGGACGCCACAGAGACTGAGACAGAACTGTGTTTGAACATCTGCTGGGGAGGTACAGGTTGGCAGTGGTCTGCCCCAGGGACAGGGGCTCTGGCTGTGGGTATGGCATAAGTCCTTTTGGAGGAGGTTGCCCATTAACCTCACTATAGTTCAGTTACTCAGTCATGTCCGACTCTTTGAGACCCCATGATTGCAGCACGCCAGGCCTCGCTGGCCATCACCAACTCCCGGAGTTCACTCAAACTCACTAGGACTGGGAAATAGACTCTGGGAGGGCACAACAGAACCTTGTGCACCAGGACCCAGGAGAAAGGAATAGTGATCCCACAGGAGACTTTCCTGTGGGTGTCCAGGAGTTTCTGGTGAAGTTGTGGGTCAGAGGTGTCCTGCTGCAGGGTTGGGGGCATGGGCTGTAGAAGTACATGCAATGGGATCTTTTGAGGGAGGTAGGTCACCATTATCTTCATTACCTCCACCATAGTTTCAGTTCAGTTTAGTCACCCAGTCGTGTCTGACTCTTTGCAACCCCATGAATTGCAGAACGCCAGGCCTCCCTATCCATCACCAACTACCGGAGTTCGTCCAGACTCACGTCCATCAAGTCAATAATGCCATTCAGCCATCTCATCCTCTGTCGTCCCCTTCTCCTCCTGCCCCCAATCCCTCCCAGCATCAAAGTCTTTTCCAATGAGTCAACTCTTCACATGAGGTGGCTAAAGTACGGAGTTTCAGCTTTAGCATCATTCCTTCCAAAGAAATCCCAGGGCTGACCTCCTTCAGAATGGACTGGTTGGATCTCCTTGCAGTCCAAGGAACTCTCAAGAGTCTTCTCCAACACCACACTTCAAAAGCATCAATTCTTTGGTACTCAGCCTTCTTCATAGTCCAATTCTCATATCCATATGTGACTACTGGAAAAACCATAGCCTTGACTACAAAGACCTTAGTCAGCAAAGTAATGTCTCTGCTTTTGAATATGCTATCTAGGTTGGTCGTAACTTTTCTTCCAAGGAGTAAGTATCTTTTAATTTCATGGCTGCAGTCACCATCTGCAGTGATTTTGGAGCCCAAAAAAATA
>SJYT01051631.1:56625-72129 GCA_006410635.1 Cephalophus harveyi | reverse complement strand
GAGGTGGCCCCTCCCAGCTGCCACCCCTGGCCTCGGGCTTGTGGTGGCTCCCCGGGGTCACCGCCCCTGGCCTCAAGCTCGAGGTGGCTTCTCCCGACTGCCCCTGACCTCGGATGCGGGGTGTTTCCCCCCGGCCGCCACTGGCCTCGGAAGTGGGGCAGCTCCTCCCGGCCGCAGCCCTGACCTCGGACCACACGGGGTGTCTGCCCCCAGCCGCCACTGGCCTCGGATGCGGGGTGGCTCCACCCAGCTGCCACCCTGACCTCAGACGCCCCTGACCTCGGACGCGGGGTATGTCCCCCCGGCCGCCACTGGCCTCGGATGCGGGGTAGCTCCACCCAGCTGCCGCCCTGACCTCGGACGCTGGGTGTCTCCTCCCGGGCCGCCACTGACCTCAGTACAGGTAGCTCCTCTCGGCTGCTCCTGCGCCGTCGCAGCCTGGCACTCTAGGCTGCTGTCCCCGACCTTGGACGTGGGGCAGCTCCTCCCGGCCGCGCGTAGTGCGCCGGCCCGGCTCTCGCAGCGGACCGCGCGTAGTAGACATGTACATCCCCTTAAAAAACATGTCCTATGCTAAATTTTTAAAAGAGCCTGATTGGGACCGGGAGTAGTGAGAAGAGAGATCAAATGGTCTCCAGACCTTCCTGTATAAAAGCGCCCTAAAGTCCGTTAGAGTCTCCTGTGTCAGAGATGATGTATCTGCACTGTTACCTGAACGCATCGGGAGGGACCAGACCTCCAATGAGGACCTACTGTGTATCAGACACTCTAGTAGGATGGCCGAGCTCTTCACGGAGTTGAGACTGGAAATGAAATGGAAGTGGGCAATGGGGAAGGAAGGCCATCGATCACAGTGCAAGCAAACAGATAAATGGTTAAAAGTGACAGGAAGTGCTTCCGCAGAAACAAACAGGTCCTGAGAGTTATTTGGTGGAGATGGTGACTACTTAAGGCGAGAGCATTTCTAATGAAAAATGGTGGACCTGAAGCCTGAAGGGCAAAGCAAGCATCCATGCAAGGAGAGAGAGAAAGGAGCGGAGGAGCAAGAGGGGTGAGGATGCTCCAAGCAGAGGCCGCGTCCCGGGGCGACCACGAAGCAGCCGACTCTACCGCAGAGTGCTCCCCACTGCCTATTCCCACCGTCGCAGCCAGGTGCTCCCAGCCCGCTTCCTGCCTCACCCTACTCGCCACAGCCTGTTTCCCAACTAAGCTCCAGCTTCCGTTTCAGTGCCTGAGCACCCTGTTCCCTAACAGAGCAATTCATTTTGATGTATTCAGACCAGAAAGTCCCACACGAGACACACTCTCTGCACGTCTCAGTATTTGTCTGTAACACCTGAGCGTATTTAGCCGCATGTGTAAAATGAAGGCTAAGCACTATTTCCAAAGTCCAGCTGAGAGTAAGGTTTACGTTCAGCCAAAGAATATCCGAGTATTCAATGATCACAGGAAAACTTCACCTTACTTTATATACGTTGATAGCTTCTCAGAAAATCAAGGTTCCACATTTTTTTTTTTAAGTTACAGTTATTTGTTTACCTGTGAAGTTAGTTTTAAATGTTGGAGTCCTTGAATTATAATAAAATTGTCAGCTTCACAGCAAATCTCATCATTTTAGGAAACAGACACAAATCCAACAAAATAAGTTTGAAATAACTCTAGTATCGTGGTAAATCCTTTATTCACTTCTGTGTGTGGTCATTGGAAACAAAACGTAACGCTTAACTGTGGCTTTCAAGTTCTCAAGAACTCAAGGCCCATAGTTCTCCCCAGGTCTCCATTATTGAAAATAATAACATCTAAATTTCAATTTTATGTTTATTATTAAATATTGAAGAGATGTAAAGGAATAATCATAAAATGTGTAAGGCATAAAAAATAACCATACCTGCACTCATAAACTCATGCTTCAACTTAAGAAAAGAACATTTCTGCTTAATCTCTAAACATGTGTCACCAGTTCTGACATTAAAATACTACATATAAAATGGGCAGCCACTATGGAGAGTCCCTCCTAAAGGAGATCAGTTCTGGGTGTTCATTGGAAGGACTGATGCTGAAGCTGAAACTCCAATACTTTGGCCACCTGATGTGAAGAGTTGACATTTGAAAAGACCCTGATGCTGGGAAAGATTGAAGGCAGGAAGGGAAGGGGACGGCAGAGGATGAGATGGTTGGATGGCATCAGCGACTCTATGGACATGGGTTCGGGTGGACTCTGGGAGTTGGTGATGGACAGGGAGGCCTGGCGTGCTTCAGTTCATGGGATCACAAAGAGTCGGACACGACTGAGCGACTGAACTGAACTGATGGAGACAGTATGAAGTTTCCCTAGAAAACTAAAAATAGAGTTGCCATATAATCCAGCAATTCCACTCCTGGGCATATATCCAGTTCAGTTCAGTTCAGTTCAGTCGCTCAGTCGTGTCCGACTCTTTGCGACCCCATGAATCGCAGCACGCCAGGCCTCCCTGTTCATCACCATCTCCCGGAGTTCACTCAGACTCACATCCATCGAGTCCGTGATGCCATCCAGCCATCTCATTCTCGGTCGTCCCCTTCTTCTGCCCCCAATCCCTCCCAGCATCAGAGTCTTTTCCAATGAGTCAACTCTTCACATGAGGTGGCCAAAGTACTGGAGTTTCAGCTTTAGCATCATTCCTTCCAAAGAAATCCCAGGGTTGATCTCCTTATCCAGAGGAAACTTTAATCTGAAAAGATGATGCGCCCAGGACCCACTGCAGCACTATGTGCAAGAGCCAAGACACGGGAAACGTGTAAACGTCCACCCACATGTGAATGGAGAACGGCACACGCATACAATGGAACATTAGCCATCCAAAAGAATGAGCACTGCCATCCGCAGCAACGTGGATGGGCCGAGAGATGATCACACTGAGTGAAGCGAGCCAGACAGAGACACATGCCACTTGCTATCACTTCTAAGTAGAATCTAGAAAAAATGATACGAATGAACTTATTTACAAAACAGAAACAGATTCAGAGACATAAAAAACAAACTTACGGTCACCAAAAGGGACGGGGGGAGGGATAAATGAGGAGCTTGGGTTAACAGATACACACTGCAATACATAAACAAGGATCTACTGTATAGCACAGTTCAGTTCAGTTCAGTCACTCAGTCGCTCAGTCGTGTCCAACTCTTTGCGACCCCATGAATCACAGCACACCAGGCCTCCCTGTTCATCACCATCTCTCGGAGTTCACTCAGGCTCACATCCATCAAGTCCGTGATGCCATCCAGCCATCTCATCCTCGGTCGTCCCCTTCTCCTCCTGCCCCCAATCCCTCCCAGCATCAGAGTCTTTTCCAATGAGTCAACTCTTCGCATGAGGTGGCCAAAGTACTGGAGTTTCAGCTTTATCAGGGTAACAATATACAGCCTTCACCAACTCCTTTCCCTATTCGGAACCAGTCTGTTGTCCCCTGTCCAGTCCTAACTGTTGCTTCCTGTCCTGCATACAGATTTCTCAAGAGGCAGGTTAGGTGGTCTGGTATTCCCAACTGTATTCAACACCTTGTAATAATCTATAATGGAAATAATTTGAAAAAGAATACATGTATAAACATATATTTTTTCCTACAACTGAATCACTTTGTTATACACTGAAAACTATCACAATATTGCAAATCAACTAAACTTCAATTTAAAAAACTACTATATATGAATAACTTTAGCTATCTGTGACTATTAGCTATTAGTGACTGTTTTTCTGATCACTAGTTTACTTGACCAAATAACTTCAGTGTTTCTGAAATTTAATTATGCAATCAATATTCAAGCACTTAAAGAATGTACAAATGAGCGAGTTGAAAAAGGAAGAAAGAGTATATAAACAGATCAGTTACAACTCTCTATGACAACCAAGATGAATAAACGATGAAAGAGTAAGCCAAAATGGAATTCATAGTTAACAGCTGGTCATGGCAGAAGAGCATGAGTTTGAGCCCTAAGATGGAAAATATATGGATCAAAAATTCAAAGCTGAAATACAACAAATGCTTTTTTGGTAAAAATGACTCATTTCACCAATTTTCTGAGACTCCAACTTTTTAATAATGTTTCTTCCAAGAAATACACCTGAAGAAAAAACTATAACGGATTTGTGTGTAGGAAAACGACAAGCTAGGGGATATCCATCAGACAAGAACCAAGGGCCATTCACTGCCTGTATTCAGTTCAGTCGCTCAGTCGTGTCTGACTCTTTGCAACCCCATGAATCGCAGCACGCCAGGCCTCCCTGTCCACCACCAACTCCCGGAGTTCACTCAAACTCACATCCATCGAGTCAATGATGCCATCCAGCCATCTCATCCTCTGTTGTCCCCTTCTCCTCCTGCCCCCAATCCCTTTCGGCATCAGGGTCTTTCCCAATGAGTCAACTCTTCACATGAGGTGGCCAAAGTATTGGAGTTTCAGCTTTAGCATCATTCCTTCCAAAGAACACCCAGGGCTGATCTCCTTCAGAACAGACTGGTTGGATCTCCTTGCAGTCCAAGGGACTCTCAAGAGTCTTCTCCAACACTACAGTTCAAAAGCATCAATTCTTCGGCGATCAGCCTTCTTCACAGTCCAACTCTCACATCCATACATGACCACTGGAAAAATCATAGCCTTGACTAGACAGATCTTTGTTGGCAAAGTAATGACTCTGCTTTTCAATATGCTATCTAGGTTGGTCATAACTTTTCTTCCAAGGAGTAAGCATCTAAGAATTTCCTTTAGGCTGTTTTAAATCTTGAAAATAACTCAAGACTGCCCAGTAAGTTCCTTCTTTCTGCTCAACTCAATCTCTTTGGCTTCCATCTGCTACAGCCTCTAAACCTACCCTCAATCCCATTCGTACAAAACTACTTATCTTCCCATTTCACAAAAGATGATGAAATAATTACTCTCTACCTATTACTTTTCCTCCTGTCCAAGGGCTTCATGCTGATCATGCTGCCCAAAAGACAAAAGAAATACCACTGTTCCATGGGCCCAGTTGCAAGGACAAAATAACCAGCCTTAGGAGTGTGACCTTTCCCAACAGAAAGCTATTTCAGAACTTTGATTTTGTAAATTCTCATGAAGCATTAAACCTCATTGATTTTGTTATGTACCTACTGGCACTGAATTCTTTTCTCACATTTGGCAGAAGTGCTCCAGGGTATTCAAATTCTCAGAAGTTTCAGTTCTTCTGAACAGTCCTGCTGTTAGTTTATTTACAAACTGATAAAAATGAATCATTTTTCCTAAGAAGCCAGTTTGAAATACAGGAAGAAAAATAAAACTCAATCTCTTAAAAGAAAAAAAAAGGTGTTTAAAAATGTATGAAGGCTTCTATTACCAAGGAAGATTCTACACTTGAATATCAAGAGTCATTTATTTCTGAAGCTTGTGTATCATGTTTGACATTGATAAAGAAATTACACCTTAAATAACAATGTCTCCTTTCTACAGATTCTTCCATTACCATCATTTCTATTCTTCCTGGAGTCTCCCCATTGCCAGAGCTTCAATTCACTATTCTGTAAGAACTTACTTCTCACCCAGAACTCCAGAAGAGTTATAGAACTTTTCCCCAATCTATCTCCATATTAACAGTACAGTCAATTGCAAAATTAAAAGATGTCTGCTCCTTGGAAGAAGACCTATGACAAACCTAGACAGTGTATTAAAAAGCAGAGACATCACTTTGCCGACAAAGGTCTGTATAGTCAAGGCTATGGTTTTTCCAGTAGTCATGTACTGATGTGAGAGTTGGACCAGAAAGAGGGCTGATCACTGAAGAACTGATGCTTCTGAATTGTGGTGCTGGAGAAGACTCCTGAGAGTCCCTTGGACTGCTAGGAGATCAAATCAATAAATCCTAAAGGAAATCAATCCTAAATATTCATTGAAAGGACTGATGCTGAAGCTGAAGCGCCAGTTCTTTGGGCACCTGATGAGAAGAGCCAACTCACTGGAAAAGACCCCGATGCTGGGAAAGATTTAAGGCAGGAGGAGAAGGGGGCGACAGAGGATGAGGTGGTTGGATGACATCACTGACTCAATGGACGTGAGTTTGAGCAAACTCAGGGAGATAGCGAAGGACAAGGAAGCCTGGCATGTTGTGGTCCATGGGGTGGCAAAGAGTCAGACGCAACTTAGAGAGTGAACAGCAACAACGGTATCTAGTGCTTAACTATATAAGCACCAACTCTGATGTAGGCTTTCCCTTAAATGTCAGTGAATTTTGTGAGGCATTCTTTTGGGTACGGTTACTTTTCAGGCTGTAATTTTTCAGAGGGCTACAAGGATACTGGGGCAATAAATATAACTTCAGTTCAGTTCAGGTGCTCAGTCGTGTCTGACTCTTTGCGACCCCATGAATCGCAGCACACCAGGCCTCCCTGTCCATCACCATCTCTCGGAGTTCACTCAGACTCACGTCCATCGAGTCTGTGATGCCATCCAGCCATCTCATCCTTGGTCGTCCCCTTCTCCTCCTGCCCCCAATCCCTCCCAGCATCAGAGTCTTTTCCAATGAGTCAACTCTTCTCATGAGGTGGCCAAAGTACTGGAGTTTCAGCTTTAGCATCATTCCTTCCAAAGAAATCCCAGGGCTGATCTCCTTCAAAATGGACTGGTTGGATCTCCTTGCAGTTCAAGGGACTCTCAAGAGTCTTCTCCAACACCACAGTTCAAAAGCATCAATTCTTTGCATCACTGATATTCCAACCCCTTGCTTTTCAAAGAGTAGCACAGGACCCAGCAGAAGGAACATCCCTCCAGAGCCTGTTAGAAATGCAGAATTTCAGAACACATCTCAGTCCAAGTGAACCACCAGCTGCATTTAATCAAGACTCCAGGTGACACCCACTCACATTACATTTTGAAAAGCATTGTTTTAACTGACATAATCCATCAGTGTCAACAGCATTCAGAACCATTTAATGAATCTTCCTACCACCACCACTAACATTTTACACAAAATATATCTTGTTTCTTCACCAATGTTAATAACTGGACATTCTTAAAACCTGACTTTCACATACTGATGTGGAATGTTCATAGCAAACCTATTCTTGGGTTGAGAGAATTAACATTATATATTTATAATATACTTCACAAATTGGTTTTTATGAGCCAGTATTTCTTACACCTAAAATGGGATTCTAACTCAAACATTAATATGTGAGTATATTACTTAATTTGCCTGGAATTCATTTTTCTCATCAGCAAAATGAGGATAGCAATGGACAGTCTAGTGGAATACTGTGAGGATTAAATGAGATGATACAAATGAAGGGCCCTGCGTCTCCACGCTTCCCCTCACCCATCGGTCGCTTTCCCTCCCACTAGAGATGACTCTCTGCACCCAGCCAAGGGAGCTGGCAGCAGATTTACAGCTCACAACCCCTGCTGCCTCCAGCCAAAACCTATCAGAAAAGACACTTATGAGTCCTGATGGAGGGAAGCAAATCCTAGGTCACTTTCCCAACCAGAAAATGAAAGTAGGAATACGGGAAGAAAAATGAGGTCCTCTCAATTCAAATTGTTTGAAAAATGGAAAGGAATTGTTTTGCAGAGGAATAATGGACAGCTTTAACGTGCGTCTAGCCACTTCCAACGTCTGTTGCCTGGAGCGGTGTAGTTGAAAGCGGGGGAAGCTGAACTCAGAAGCAAGGCAGAGGCAGGCAGACGGAGGGGCGGGGACGCGTCGGAAGGATCAGGTGAGTGGTGCCCAGAGCAAGACCAGCGCAGGGCGGAGATGGCAGTGTGAGTGCTAGGCGCCCGCGGGAGGGCCCTGAGGGCGTTTAAGCAGATTGATTGAGGTGTAAGGATCTGGTTCTCTGTGCCAGAGTAGAATGGCGTGGTGAGTCTCAGCTCTGATTACACATTGTAATCACTTGGGGAAATGATGCCAAAACTCAGCTTCTCTGTGCGCCAGTGCCGATCAAATCTCGGAGACAGAGTTTGGGGTGAAGTAGAATAGAGTAGCTTTATTGCTTTGCCAGACAAAGGGGGACAGCTGATGCCCTCAAAATTAAGTGTCCCGACCTGGCAATCCCACTCCTAGGCATATACCCTGAGGAAACCAGGGTTGAAAGGGGGGGGCAGGGCGGGGTCTGCCGGTTCTTCCCGCTGAGCCCAGGACGGTCCCTAAGTATAGACCCAGCCTGGGTTTGGAGACCTGAGAGCCAGCATACCAGATAGCATGAGTTCGGGTCCAGGCCGCAGTCCGGCGGCAGGGGACGACCACTGTGCAAGCCGTTCTGTGAAGCTTCTCCTGAGGCTCCAGGAAGAATCCCCTCTTCTAAGTCTTCAAACTCGGACCAAAACTATACTCGGGGACTTCCTGGGTCCCCAGATAGCCAGCTATAGCTCTTAGGGCTTCTCAGCTTCCATAATCGTGTGACTTGATAATTCATATAATCTCTTATGTATTTGAGTTCTGTTTCTCTGAAGGACCCAGACTAATCCTTAGTTTACATTGCTTCTTAAATTAACGATTTTGTGCTTGAGCAAGGCTCTCTCCATTCACAGTTCTTATATGGCTCCCAACTGTACTCAAATTAAGGTGTACTCAAATCTAGGATGCTTAGCGCTTTAACTTGGGTGAGCTCAGCTGGAAGGCAATCATGAGCATTCAATGAACGACAGGAAGCTGAGACTGAGGGGACCTGGGGCAGGGGCAGAGAGGGAGGGAGTAGCCAGGGTGCAGTGTGCGCTGCTCTGGAGTCTTCCGGGAGGTGAGGACCCTGTGGAATGGCAGTGACAGTGACATCTGGCATCTCAAGAAATGGAGGAGTCAATATGACGCTCCAATCAGTGTGACAATTCTAGACGATCCATCGATTTGCAACAGACTTCCAGAGAGCCGTGAGCTGCACATAGGGGGCGCAAGGGAGGAGGGACGGTCCAGAACTTGGAAAATCTCAGTCAAGTGGGTTGACTTTTTGGTTCCAGATCTGGCAGAGGAGCTGGAGGGTTAGGTAGGAACCATCAAATATGTGCTCGATATATACCATGGGAGTGAAGAGGATAGAGCAGCTCGCTGGAAATGGGGGCACCCGTGGGCTCATCCCAGTGACCCCACGTGTAATTCTCACCCTCACCAACCCAGTGGTGGTATCTGTTCGGCTGCAGCTCTTTTAATGTGACCCAGTGAAGGAGTTCCCAGAAGCTGACAATCAGATGAACTGTGTGAACCATCCTCTTGTAACCATTACAGGTCTATAGCCTTCCAAAGGGGACTGCAACATGATTGGGTCAAGAATTGCTTAGATTAGAACCTGAACGAGAGGAAATGGAGATGGTTCATTATGACATAAACATCAGAGATTAGAATCAGAGACCATGCCTTTTCATACTGTCAATAAAAGAAGCATTGGGTGCCCAGGCCAGAACTGGCATGAGACAAGCGAGGGTCTGGTACTTGGGCACCGGGCATCGTTCTTGTCGCAAGTAAGCGCCCCTAGGTTGGCAGAATCAACGTAAGAGTGGCCTTGCTGGTTAGCAGTATTGACCCAAAGATACTTGGTGAAAAACGTAAGAAATTAGGGGGAAACACAGCCCGCAGGAGAGATTTTTTAAAGTGAGATGGGCAGAGGGGAGGGAGAATAGAATATAGTAGACAGCAAGCTACGCATAGCGTGCTCGAGGGCCCAGTGGCGGCAGCAGAGGGGAAGAGCAGGACTGTGGAAGGAAAGCCGCAGAGGTTCTCACAGCGGATGGGGGCCACAGAGGAGCTCCGCGCGAGCAGGGAGGCTGGCCTGTGAAGACAGCCCGACACCAACAGAAGTGCACATCAGCGACAGAACAGGTGAACGTGTGTGCGTGCGTGTGTGTGAGAGAGAGAGAGATTCACCAGGAAATAGCCAGCATCCTCGGAGAAGGCAATGGCACCCCGCTCCAGTACTCTTGCCTGGAAAATCCCATGGACGGAGGAGCCTGGTGGGCTGCAGTCTATGGGGTCGCGAAGGGTCAGACACAACTGAAGTGACTTAGCAGCAGCAGCAGCCAGCATCCTTCTTAAACAGAGATTTCTGTGCTTTGCCAAGTCATTCTCTGTGGCCCTGTGTCTGCCTTTTGCCCTCACACCTGGGCTGAAACCGGGAGCTCTCCCATGTAATCTTGGGCCAGTTGCGTAACACGTCTGCGCCTCCATTTCATCTGTAAAGTGGGGCTTACTCTGCATTTGGTTGTTGCGAAAACTAAGAAAAGAAAGAAAGTGAAAGTGAAGTCATGTCCTACTCTTTGTGACCCCATGGACTGCAGCCCACCAGGCTCCTCCATCCATGGAATTCTCCAGGCAAGGGTACTGGAGTGGGCTTCCATTTCCTTCTCCAGGGGATCTTCCGACCCAGGGACTGAACCCAGGTCTCCAGCACTGCGGGCAGACGCTTTAACCTCTGCGCCGCCAGGGAAGGTAAGTGCTTAGAGTAGCGCCTGGCGAATCTTAGCACATTCAGCAAAGGCTGCTGCCGCCACCACTAACGGTGTTATTGGTAGCAGCAGTGCCATGAATCTGTTACAGCAACAGCGAGCTATGCTGTGCATAACAGTGACCGCAGCTCTGTCATTAAATATTTAAATATGTTCACGGAAGAGCGCCAACATCCACAAATATACAGTGGATGTTGGAATGATTTCTGTCAAGCTGTAGTTAGCTAGTTAAGGTTGGAGTTTAAAGGGCTGGATATTTGCTTATGTGGAAACTGAGCCACCTCAACTATGTCATTTCTATATAGTGTTGGGTAATTGAGAGGTCACCATGAACAGGCATGAAATATTTTTTAAAAATCTACAGGAATTGGTATTGGATTGGCATAGAGCAGGGCTTGGGTGCGGAAGAAGAATCAAGGGTAATATCCACCTACCAGCATAGATGATGGTTGTTCCCTGAAAAACAGGTGGAGATGAACAGGTAGGGTGAAGTGGAGAATCATGACTTCAGGACATATTATATTTGAGACATAATGAATCATACAAATGGAAATGATAAATGTGTGGTTGGAGTCAAGTAAAATAACTAGACTCAGGACATAAATCTGTGGATCATCAGAATACAGGTAATATCTTGAGCCATAAGAATAGATGACATATCTCAGTAAAACATAAAGAGAGAAAGATGGCAAGTATGAAGTCCTGACGGTTGCAGAGAACGTAAACTCGCGCATTTTGAGACCCCAGGTGACTCTGCTAATGAGCCAGGCAGGAAACCACCACTTTATAGTATTTTTTTGAGTAAACTTACTAACAAAGTTACTTCTCCCATGGTTCAAATAATTCCACAGATGCTGAGAAGGGGAATATGCTTCTCAAAACACTCAGCAAAAATAATTACTGCGAGAACTCATGAAAAAAATCATTAAGACAATAGAGAAATACAATAATATAATGTATATAATGAAATATTGTATAATATATGTGCAGAATAAAATACACAATAAAATGTGTGTTTTATAACTAGGCTTCTTAAAAAGAGTTGACTAACTGGGTAGATATCAACATACTGGACTGAAGAAATATCCTGGTTTCTTCTACCAACCATTTGAGACTAGATAATTAAATGTTCTCAAACGTATATGTATTTCTCCCCAAAGCTTGAACCAAACCTCCTAGATCCTGTTAGTGTCAGAAGGAATCATGAAGGGGCAGATGGAAACTCTAAAGTGGAATGGTAATTACAGTAAAAGAGTGTAACTATTACTTATAATTATATGCCTTTCAAGAGTTCTTTCCTTCTAGCTCTAGAGGTTTGACCCCTTCTGAGGTAGAGTACTTGTAAATACTAGGGAAGTAAGACAGATTTAAAGGTTATCTGTCAGGAGGTGGAGGCATATACTCCCCAAACTTCCGCAGCTTCATGGAAGGAGACTGAAAAACACAGTAAATGTCATCTCAAGAAGCAGGTGCCCTAAGCCAGAATGAATACGAATAATTTATTTAGATATTAAATTTTAGGGTGATAGCTGTAACTCTTAATGGATAATAAAGAAGCATAAAAAGTAGTTTCACTCAATAAAAAAGAATGAAATTTTGCCATTTGCAGCAACACAGAGTTGGAGGGAATTATGCTAAGTGAGGAGAAGGCAATGGCACCCCACTCCAGTGCTCTCGCCTGGAAACTCCCATGGACGGAGGAGCCTGGTGGGCTGCAGTCCNAGTAGTTTCACTCAATAAAAAAGAATGAAATTTTGCCATTTGCAGCAACACAGAGTTGGAGGGAATTATGCTAAGTGAGGAGAAGGCAATGGCACCCCACTCCAGTGCTCTCGCCTGGAAACTCCCATGGACGGAGGAGCCTGGTGGGCTGCAGTCCATGGGGCTGCTACGAGTCGGACTCGACTTAGCGACTTCACTTTCACTTTTCACTTTCATGCATTGGAGAAGGAAATGGCAACCCGCTCCAGTGTTCTTGCCTAGAGAATCCCAGGGATGGGGGAGCCCAGTGGTCTGCCATCTGTGGGGTCGCACAGAGTCAGACATGACTGAAGCGACTTAGCAGCAGCAGCTAGCTAGGTGAAATAAGTCAGAAAAAGACAAATACTGTATGATATCACTTATATGTGAAATCTAAAAAATACAACAAACCGGTGAATGTAACAGAAAAAGAAGCAGACTCACAGATACAGAGGAGAGGGAAGTGGGAAGGGGCAATACGGAGGTGGGGGATTAAGAAGTGTAAACTATTACACTGTGTATATAATAAGCCTAAAAAACTGTCTTCAGTTCAGTTGCTTAGTTGTGTCTGACTCTCTGAAACCCCACGGACTGCAGTGTGCCAGGCTTCCTTGTCCATCACCAGCTCCCGAAGGTTGCCCAAACTCATGTCCATCAAGTCAGTGATGCAATCCAACTATCTCATCCTCTGTCATCCCCTTCTCCTCCTGTCTTCAATCTTTCCCAGCATCAGGGTCTTTTCAGATGAGTCAGTTCTTCACATAAGGTGGCCAAAGTATTTGGAGTTTCCACATCAGTCCTTCCAATGAACACTCAGGACTGATTTCCTTTAGGATGGACTGGTTGGATCTCCTTGCTGTCCAAGAGACTCTCAAGAGTCTTCTCCAACACCACAGTTCAAAGCATCAATTCTTCAGTGCTCAGATTTCTTTATGGTCCACCTCTCACATCCATACATGACTATACTGGAAAAACCATAGCTTTGACAAGATGGACCTTTATCAGCAAAGTAATGTCTCTGCTTTTTAATATGCTGTCTAGGTTGGTCATAGCTTTTCTTCCAAGGAGCAAGCATCTTAATTTTATGGCTGAAGGTAGGGAATAAACAAGTGCAAACTATTTTATATATATATATATAATAAGCAAAAAAAAAAAAAAAAAAACAGGTAATATAGCCAATATTTTACAGTAGCTATAAATGGAGTGTGTCTGTGTCAGTTGCTCAGTTGTGTCTGACTCTTTGTGACCCCACAGACTGTAGCCCACCAGGCTCCTCTGTCCACGGGATTCTCCAGGCAAGAATGCTCCAGTGGGTAGCCTTTCCCTTCTCCAGGGGATCTTTCCTTGCATCGCAGGCAGATCCTTCACCATCTGAGCTACAGGGAAGCCCGTCTAAGAGAGTTACTCAGGGACCCTTTCCCAAACTCAGGTACTCTTGTCGATGCAGCTATGTGTGACCCTTCTCTGTACTCTTGAGTAAACAGTCACCCCATTGATTATCACCCATTATTTAAAATACCATAAATTAATAGGATGAGGGATCTAAAAAAAAAAAGTTTCCTGCCAAATAATCTGCTAAAGTTAAGGGATATTCATAAACAAATTTGGCAGTCAAAAAACAAATAAGAATATCCATTCTATGGGGAGGCTTTTTTCACTTCAACCTCTACCAAATAAGGAGGCAACTCCAGAGAGACTTCAGATCTCTCTGCATCACCTCTCTTGATAATCTCATTCTCTCACAATACTCATGTTGATGTAGGTGACTCCCGAATTCAGCCTTCTTTCCTAATCTCTTATTCTCATTTTCAGTGACCAGCTGGATATGTTCACCTAGACCTTCTTAAACTCACCCTGTTCAAACTTGACTGCGCCCTCTTCCTGGGAAACCTGCACCGCCCTTGGGTTTTCTTTTTCTGTTTATGTCATCACCACCTTTGTCACTTATAAACTGTAAACCTCAGATCTGTCTTTGTTTCCTCTTCTTTGCCTCCATCAGATGCTGTAAACTGTATAATTTTAGCTTCCCAGGTGTCAAGCCCTGAACTTTTACCTCAATAGAGTCTGATGTTTGTCCCATCTTCCCAATTCCCTCTGCCATTTCCACATCTAGTTCTTGTTATCTCATACCAAGATTAGGGTTGCAGCCACTGCGTTTAATGTCATCTGCACAGGGAGAAGGCAATGGCACCCCACTCCAGTGCTCTTGCTTGGAAACTCCCATGGACGGAGGAGCCTGGTGGGTTGCAGTCCATGGGGTTGCTGAGAGTCAGACACGACTGAGCGACTTCACTTTTACTTTTCACTTTCATGCATTGGAGAAAGAAATGGCAACCCAGTCCAGTCCTCTTGCCTGGAGAATCCCAGGGATGGGGGAGCCTGGTGGGCTGCCGTCTGTGGAGTCGCACAGAGTCGGACACGACTGAAGTGACTTAGCAGCAGCAGCAGCAGCATGGGGGGATGTTCCAGGAGGCTAGTAAAACTTAGATTCGGGACCCAGCATTCACAAGAGCCCCTCCCAACGTCCTGTGCTTAAGGTCAAACTCTTTCTTGAGGAGCACCCCATAGTTGCTTAAGCTTCAGGCCTCAGCACACCATGTTTCCTGAGGCATGACTAACCATGCCAATCTCTAAGTCAGGGGCCCACCATCAACCCACCCAAGTTGACTACATCATAAACTCATTCTCCTCTGTCTGATTCAAAAGCCTTCCCACCTATATCCATATGAGTCCACTTAATGTATATTGTTCTTACACCAATGAGTTGCTACAACACACCCTCTTATTACGCAGCTCCACTGTGCCTCTGCTTACCTGTTTTCCTCTACCACGAACACCCCTCCTGCCTCACCCCTGCCTTTCTCCCTACCAGACCCCCAAGGTGAAATTTCACCCTGTGCTAAGGTTCCAAATGAGGTGGCACCATCCCCAAGGAGACTCCTTAGATGTTTGCTTCAGTTCAGTTCAGTTGTTCAGTCATGTCCAACTCTTTGCAACCCCATGAATCGCAGCACGCCAGGCCTCCCTGTTCATCACCATCTCCCGGAGTTCACTCAGACTCACGTCCATCGAGTCCATGATGCCATCCAGCCATCTCATCCTCGGTCGTCCCCTTCTCCTCCTGCCCCCAATCCCTCCCGGCATCAGAGTCTTTTCCAATGAGTCAACTCTTCTCATGAGGTGGCCAAAGTACTGGAGTTTCAGCTTCGGCATCATTCCTTCCAAAGAAATCCCAGGGCTGATCTCCTTCAGAATGGACTGGTTGGATCTCCTTGCAGTCCAAGGGACTCTCAAGAGTCTTCTCCAACACCACAGTTCAAAAGCATCAA
>SJYT01051631.1:39541-56230 GCA_006410635.1 Cephalophus harveyi | reverse complement strand
CTCATGATGTACTCTGCATATAAGTCAAATAAGCAGGGTGACAATATACAGCCTTGACGGACTCCTTTTCCTATTTGGAACCAGTCTGTTGTTCCATGTCCAGTTCTAACTGTTGCTTCCTGACCTGCATACAGATTTCTCAAGAGGCAGGTTAGGTGGTCTGGTATTCCCACCTCTTTCAGACCAGACGCAAATCCTTCCTCTGAACTCCTGCTGACTGGAACGTCCCAGATGAAATTGCTACTTTATATCCTTGCGTATAAGCAAATAAAGGCCCACATGTTAAATCCATAAATAAATCCTGTGAGCAGAGCTTTGCTGGCGTACAGCCACACCCATTTGTTTGTATACTGACCTGTGGCTGCTTTTACATGACAACAGCACAGCTGACTGTTGCAACTTTCACGCAGAATACATATTTCTTCATCTCTTAAACTCCCTACAATCAAGAGGCTTTCTCAGTAGTCGATAATTGATTGAGTAGATACTTTACTGTATCAGTTTTTGCTTGCATTGTTATTCCGTGCATCCCAGGTGAAAGGAAGCAGAATGCAAAGAACAAGGAGAGACCTTAAGACGATGTCTGAGTGCAACGGGAAGATATGACTGATTTATACATTAAGGAAATCATTCCTGATGTCAGAGTTTGTGGATATGAAAATCCTCCCTCAAAAGTGTCTTACTGTGGTAGACAATGGAATGTGATACTCAGACACCCTTTCAAGATGGGACTCACTCAGCAACTATGAGGACAGTGATTGGCTGATACCTTTTCCAACATAATGTGTACAAAAACATTCTGATCTTTGCCAGTGATAGGTGAGAAATGACATTCCACTGCTTCAATATGCATTGCCTTATTATGAACAGGAAGGAGCATTTCTTCATAAGTTTATTTCCACATGTTAAGAATAATTTAATTTCTATAAGGTGTCTCTTCACATCCTTTGACTATTTTCAATTGAACTCGTGGTCTTTCCGACGCTGACTTGCAGGCCCCTCTATATGTCAGGGAACTGGCCTCCTCTCCACTGGAAGCTCTGCTCCAGTTTCCTAGTTCGCCACTTGCCTTTTGACTCTGTTGGTTGAAAGGACAGATTCCTTCGAGTCTGAATTAGCCTGAACTGTTTGGCTGAGACACATGCACAGTGTTGGTTACAGTATGAAACGAACTGCTTAGCAGTGCTGCTTCGTAGCCGTGGGTTTGAGGTGAGTTTTGGTGTAGCAGTCTATGCCAGCTTGTTAGCATTGTTGATTGATAACAGTGAGACTGTTCATTTACATACAGCCTCCCTCAGGCTCCTGGAGGAGCTCTGACTTGAGCTCTTATATGGAAGGAATATGCTTAAGTGACCAGCAAGGTACAGATAAGCCCCATCTGAGACTCCTTGGGGGCTCCCTGGTTTTGAGACATTTTGTACAGACATCAGCGGTTCCTGATCTGAGAGGTAAAGTGCATCCTGGCCCAGCCGTCTGGGCAGAGCTCAGCTGATGTTTGTACCTGGTCTCTCCAGGCTGCCCTGAGCTATGATGCATATTTTTATTTTAATGTTGTTGCTATATTAGATTTTTCCTGCAATAAACTGTAGATCTGAAAGCCATTGTCCTTTAGGATCCTATGAGTCTTTGTTAGCAGTAAAATGCTGTCACCATCCATCAGAACAGTGAACTCTGTGATACAAATTTCCTTTTATCTTTATATAGTCAAAATTGTCAATCTGCTTTATAGCTTAGGGATTTGTTGTGCTATTGTTTTATCTATATTATAATGATTTTTTCATCTGATTGTTGATTTATCCTTGGCTTAAAATTGCTTTGCCTGTTGTAGAATCTTGAGTTTCATGTGTGTTGAGTGGGAGCTTTTGCTTTCTCTTTCTCTTTCGCTCCTCTTCATCCCAGATGGACTTATATTGCTGATTTAAACTCCTTATCCAGAGTGATTTGGGGAAATACAACAAATCCAGTTCAGTCACTGAGCCAGTGACTTGATGAAGCTGTATTGCAGCCCCTCAGGCTCACAAAGTTCTATTAGTCATAAGCCCACAATACTTCTTTATGCCTCATTTCCAGAGCAGAGAACATTAAAGAGTTAGCCCCACACAGTTCCTATAAGCATGTTACCCAAAGCCCAGCAAATCTATACTTTGAACCTCAATCAGACCTTTGATTTTCTCCCCATAGAGATGGTCCTCTAGATTTTGAGTCTTATTTATGTCTTTTATATTTTATATATCTTTCCAACATGTTTGCAGCAAAATTTACAGCTCTATCTGGATCAGAAGTGTGTGGTGATATACAGATACTTTGCCTATATTTCTCCATCTATATGCTGAAAGAAATAAAATGTTATGTTATTAAATAAGATATGTATTTCATATGCATATTTTACTGTCTATAACTATGCTCCCAAGAAAAATCTCTTCTAAAACCATGATCAGGAGAACAAAGAATGGCTTTCAGAAGAGTTTGATAAATATCCTCTAATCACTCTCAATCAGGACTCCAGCTTGAATTTCTGACACTGCTGTATATTTTAATAATCTCAGCTACTCACTAGGCAGTCTTTCCATGTAACAATAGATCACTGACACACCATTGTAACTAAAGTTCTGAGTGTGATGTTTTGATTAAAAACTAAATTGCTAAGCATTGTACAATAAAAATCAGGCTTCTATAATTATGAGTTTAAGTAGCTGAAAATGCCTGAAATAATAGCCTCTGATCTCTTTTTTCATTGATATTGGCAAGAGGATTAAAGTTGAAAGACCACTGGAGATCTGAGGTCTGAAAGAACGCATGGATGATATGCTCCATGGAGAGACTTTCGGATCCAACTGCGATTGAACTTGAGAGTATTGAAAGCAAAGTCATTGGCACTCTGAGCCTCAGCTAAATCTCTAGAGAGCTACTGTTCTCCCATTATAATGACGTGGAGAACACCGCTCTCACTAGAGTCCTTTTTCAGGGACAGCACTGCTTCTGCTAGGAGATCACTCCTCAACAAGCCTGCCTGGGGTCAGTGCTGAGACCTGCAAGGAGCCTCAGAGTCTGTGGAAGTGGCCTGGAGGAAGTCTTCAGTTATGCCAGATGGAGGGGAAGGAAGAAGAAGAATACAGGCTATAGCAAGCAAGAGGGCAAGACACAGTATGCCTGCGAGCTCTTCTGTGTTCCTTCCCCAAACTTTGTAGAGACCCTCATGATACATGTAAAGATTTGATAGGAATGGATTTTCTCCAGTGGAAACAGTGAGCAGATGGGCCTATGCATCTAAGGTATTCTGGAACAATTTAGAAACAGCCTAGAAGACAAGGGAATGCAAGCAAAGAAACGCTAGTCCCAGAGCCAGCAAATGTTTTCTATAGAGAACCAAGCAAGTATCTTAGGCCTTACAGCCTCTGTCACAGCTGCTCAATCCTGCCATTTTAGTGGGAAAAACAATCGTGGACAATATGTTTAAAAAAAAATTTTAACAGTAATTTCACATAAGTTTTCATGTGTCATGAAGCTTATTCTTCACCTTTTTGGACACCATTTAAAAATGTAAAAGCCATTCTTAAGCTGTGGACCACATAGAAGCAAAATTCAGCCCATGAGTTGTAGTTTGCCGTGCCCTGGCCTGAGATATAAGGTGTGAGAATGCAGTTAAGGCATGAGAATGTTAGGTAGTTAGAATAGGAAAACGGAGTCCAGAATGGCGGTGGCTAAAAACAAGGACGGGAAAAGCCCGCGAAAACAGAACAAAGGAAGTTCCGAGGACTGGAGTGAGGACTCGGGTAGACCTGAAGAGCGCGAGCCCGTTTACACAGGGCAGGCCCCGGGTGCGGGGGAGGAAACCCACACAGAAGGAGGAGCCGAGGGCCGGAGGCCTCCCTCCCTCCCTCCCTCTTCATGTCTCTTGGGTCGGCGGGCCCTCAAGCCTCGAGGACGTATTTTCCTTTATTTTCTAAATAAAGCTGAGCTGTAACACGGAGCTGTAACACATCTGTCCAAGAGCTGTGACACAGTCTGTCTGAGGACTGTAACGCTGGTCCATCACTTCAAATTTTTGTTGTGACGAGATAGAACCGAGGAAATCACACACTCCTCCAACAGGAAGATCTTCAGGCTGTCTCAGGAAGTAGAAATCACGCTAGTCTATAAAGGTAAGGTTATATCTGCAACCATGCAGATAACTTCTATAAAAACTCCAGGCAGCTCTCTTAAAAAGACATGGTGAACTCTAAAGAGCTTCTTAGTTACCTTAGCAGGCCTCCTGACTTCTGCACCCCTCTTTTTGTCCCGCCTAGATTTATGAAAAACTCTTATGTACTATTTAACAAAGCAAGATTGTTGTTTTTTCAGACTAAAGGGGACAAGGAAAAGAATTTCATGTGGAGTAGAATGAAGGAACAATCAGATGACACAAGTGTGGTTTGGGGGAACTCAGGATGCAGTTAGATTCCAGGCACAGATTTTTCAAAGGCTTGAATTCATTGTATATTAAATTATTATCTAGAAACTTTGAAAATGAAGACCCTTCTTACTCTCACTCCTCTGAGCCACACATCTCCCAAACTAGGAGGTAAATGCAGAAACAAGCAGTTCGAGCTCCCATGGGGTGATGGCCAGGAAGCTTCTGGAGTGGAAAGAGGAAGAGCAGGTGTTCCTGAGTCACTCCAAGAAAGGCATTCAAGAATCGAAGGCCACGTGTTACAGTTAGATTAATAGAAAAGGAACAAGTGGGGAGAGAAAATATGATGTGGATACATAGATGCACCCAAGAAGAGGAAGTAAAGATCAGAGGCTTGGCTTCAGTTCAGTCTCTAATTCACTAGTTGTTGTTTTTTCTTTTCTTTCCTTTGGCTTTGGATTAGAAAAGTCAGCTGTATTCCCAACTTAAAATTACCTTAAGGTTTTAAAAATTCCCTTACAGTCTAAAAATTGCTGGTAACTGTATTAGGCATTCTTGGAATCCAATGCCTTCTGGAAAACATGTGGATGACATTATCCAACTTTGACTGTATACTGTGCTAAAACACCCAGAAGATCAGAGAATCTCAATACCTGTCTTGAAACTGGTCCTAATTAAGGACCTAAGCTGCAGGGCTTACGGCAGGGAGACTCCTCTCTGCCTCCGATGGACTAAAAACAATGAGAGTTCTCACCTCCTTCAGAAGCATGAAGGGCACTGGTTCCCTTCCCTCCGGCCCCAGGATGCTGCTAAGGACATCCAGAGGAGACAGGCTGGGACCTGGGATTCTCTACCAGAGACAAGATCTCCTCCAGCAACAGGATACAGAGAAGCTCTGAATGACTAAAAGTAGCCAATGCGTGTGCAGCTGGGGTGATCGTGAACAATAGGGTGAGCACAGCACAGCACAAGATGCCAAACGGTGACAAGCCAACCACCATTCCTGCGACGCCAGGAGCAGAGCAGGGCACTGCAGCAAGCTCCCGGCACAGGCCCCACCACAGGGGCGGGCAGACCCCCTCAGGCAGGCCTCGTGCAGACCCACAGACCCGCCCCCGCTATTGGCCTCTTTAGGAACCGAAGAAGCCACCCTCCGGGAGCAGCAGGGCCACCTCTTTCTTGTTTTTGCTCTTTGAGCTACAGAAAGAGCCTTAATAAAATCTTCCCTGAAATTCTGCCTGGCCTCTTATCAATTTCTACTTGATTAAAAGGTCCAAAGACCCCAGTGGGTAACATGATCTTCACAGTGTTCTTGGGTTTTTATGTCTTTACATCTTTAAAAACATTTGGGAACTTCCCTGGTGGTCCAGAAGTTAAAAATCTGCCTGTCATAAGGATACAGTTTGACCCTTGGTCAGGGGAGATTCCATGGCACCCCACTTCAGTCCTCTTGCCTGGAAAATCCCATGGACGGAGGAGCCTGGTGGGCTGCAGTCCGTGGGGCTGCTGAGAGTCAGACACGACTGAGCGACTTCACTTTCACTTTTCACTTTCATGCATTGGAGAAGGAAATGGCAACCCACTCCAGTGTTCTTGCCTGGAGAACCCAGGGATGGGGAAGCCTGGTGGGCTGCCATCTGTGGGGTCACACAGAGTCGGACACGACTGAAGTGCCTTAGCAGCAGCAGCAGCAGCAGGGGAGATTCCACACACCACAGGGCAACTAAGCCTGTGCACCACAGTTAGTTACTGAGCCCGAGCCCTAGAGCCTGTGCTCCACAGCAAGAGAAGCCCCCACAATGAGAAGCGCCCCCACACAGCAACCAGAGAGCAGCCCCTGCAATGGGAGACAGCTCGAGTGCAGCAGTGAAGACCCCGCACCGCCAAATGAATGAATAAGCAGACACTCGGGCTGCTTACAACAGAAACAGGCAGAATAGGATCAAAGACAATTAAAAGAGGACCGAGGACACCAACAGGCAAACACACATGCCTACAAGGACACCTACAGGTTTCTAACAAACAGGAGAAGGGGGTACGGCTCTCGTTACTATTGGAAGGAAATACACCAGTTTACTGCAAAGATTCAACTCTTAGCATTACCCTAAGTTTTTAAATGAAGTTTAGTATTCAGTAACATGGATTTGGAGAAGACTCTTGAGAGTCCCTTGGACTGCAAGGAGAGCCAACCAGTCCATCCTAAAGGAGATCAGTCCTGGGTGTTCATTGGAAGGACTGATGTTGATGCTGAAATTCCAAGACTTTGGCCACCTGATGTGGACAGCTGACTCATTTGAAAAGACCCTGATGCTGGGAAAGATTGAGGGCAGGAGGAGAAGGGGACGACAGAGGATGAGATGGTTGGATGGCATCACCGACCCAATGGACATGAGTTTGGATGGACTCCAGGAGTTGGTGATGGACAGGGAGGCCTGGCGTGCTGCAGTTCATGGGGTCGTAAAGAGTCAGACACGACTGAGCGACTGAACTGAACTGGCCTGAACCTCTAGGCCTCAGTGTTAGGCGCTGGAGAGACCAAGACGGCGTGCATGTCCTGAGCCCTGACTGTCATAGCAGCCCCGAGTGTCTGCGCATTTATTGGCGGCACAGGGTCTTCATCGCTGCACTCGCGCTGTCTCCCGTCGCAGGGGCTACTCACTCTCTAGCTGCCGTGGCGGGGGGCTTCTCATTGTGGAGGCTTCTCTTGTTGTGCACCACAGGCGGTAGAGCGCGGGCTCAGGTGTTCATGGTGCAGTGAGGGAGGCAAATGTCTGAATCAGCCACGATTTGGGCTGAGACTCCTAATGGGATCTTATACAAGACGCTATAGAGGGGCTATCACAAGCGCCACCGCTGCTAGGCAGCCAGGGTGAACCCGCCCACATCCCTGGCCATGGGGTCCCCCTAGATCAGTCCCGGGGCAGCTATGCTGAGGGCCCAAACCAATGATGGAGCAGGGGGCCCATCAGGGATGGAGGGAGAAACCTTCCCACAGCCCTACTGAGAGCTCTGATGGGGAAAATGGAACGGAGGGAGCGACAGAAAGGGCAGAGGCTCCTGCACACCAGCGAATGGGGCCCTGGACTTGGCGCCCTGGGGACACGCGGAGCCCGCAGAGGCAAGCCACTGCCCTCCTGGAAGGTGGCTTCCCCAGCGCTGGCTTCCTCACCTGCAGTAGCCAAGAGACTCTCGATCGGGATGCGGACGCGGCTGTGGATGTGGAGGACACTGGAGTTTGGGAAGCCACCGTACTCAAAGCCTGGTGCCACGTGCCAGGTGAAGCTGAGGAGAGAGGCGCAGACCTGGGGCAGGAGCACAGCCCTCAACGGCCTTCCCACCCGAGAGCTCTAAGCAGGCCAGGGAGGCGACGCCGGCCGCCAGCAGCTGCAGAGAGCAGCACGTGGGAGACAGAGCGAAGGACCGGCCACAGTGCCCGCTGAAGACGCTGCCATATCTGGACTACTGTAAATAAAAGTTTTCAAATTAGTATTTTCCGTATTTTTAGGTAAACACCCAGGAGTGGGATTGCTGTGTCATACGGGAGTTCTGTTTTTAGTTTTTTGAGAAATGGCCATACTATTTTTCACGGTGGCCGCTACGATTCATGTTCACACCTACAGTGTGTGAGGGCTCCGTTTTCTTCGCAGCCTCACCAGCACTTGTTATTTACGGATTTTATGAGAGCCGTTTTTACAAAGGTGAGATGACGTCTCACTGTGGTTCTGATTTGCGTTTCCCTGGGCTTCCCTGGCGGCCCAGTGGTAAAGAATATCTCTGCCAGTGCTGGAGTCCCGGGTTCAGTCCCTGGGTGGGGAAGATCCCCAGGAGAAGGAAATAGCAAACCAGTCCAGTATTCTTGCTGGGAACATCCCATGGTCAGGGCAGCCTGACAGACTATAGTCCTTGGGGTCACAGAGAGTCAGACGGGACTTAGTGAGTGAGCATGCACGATACTAGCAACACCGAATGTCTCTTCGTGGATGTGTTGAATGCTTTTATGTCTTCTTTAGAAAAATATCTACCCAAATCTTCTGTCCATTTTTAATTACGTTGGTTTTTTTTAATATTGAGTTGTATGAGCTGTTTATGCATTTTGGATACTAACCCCCCGCTGGTCGTGTCACTTGCAGATATTTCCTCTGACTCAGCATGCTGTCTGTCCGCATTGCCATGATTTCCTTTGCTGTCCAACAGCTTTTAGAGGGCTTCCCTGGTGGCTCAGCCAGTAAAGAATCCACCTGCAATGTGGTAGGCCTGGGTTCAGTTCCTGCGTTGGGAAGATCCCCTAGAGAAGGGAGCTACCCACTCCAGTATTCTGGCCTGGAGAATTCCAGGGACTATGTAGTCCATGGGGTCACAAAGAATAGGACACAACAGAGCAACTTTCACTTTCAGGTTCCATTCGATTTATCTTTGCCTTTGTTTCCTTCGTCTTAGGAGACAGATGAATATATATATATGCAAATATGTGTATATATATGTTTACAACTGGGGCTTCCCAGGTGGCACGACTGGTAAAGAGCCCACCGACCACCCAAGACTGACGAGTCACGGTGGAGACTTCTGGCAAAACGTGGTCCACCGGAGAAGGGAATGGCAATGGCCTCAGCACCGTTGCCTCGAGAACCCATGAGCAGTCCAAAAAGGCAAAAAGATACGACGGTGAATTATGAACTCCCCAGAAGGACATGACTGGTGATGGAAGTAAAGCCCAATGCTGTAAAGAGCAATATCGCATAGGAACCTGGAATGTCAGGTCCATGAATCAAGGCAAATTGGAAGTGGTCAAACAGGAGATGGCAAGAGTGAACGTCGACATTTTAGGAATCAGTGTATAACATGGACTGAAATGGGTGAATTTAACTCAGGTGACCATTATATCTACTACTGTGGGCAATAATCCCTTAGAAGAAATGGAGTAGCCATCATGGTCAACAAAAGAGTCCGAAATGCAGTACTTGGGTGCAGTCTCAAAAGCGACAGAAAGATCTCTGTCTGTTTCCAAGGCAAACCATTCAGTATCACAGTAATCCAAGTCTATGCTCCGACCAGTAACACTGAAGAAGCTGGAGTTGAACAGTTCTATGAAAACCTACAAGACCTTCTAGAACTAAAATCCAAAAATGATGTCCTTTTTATTATAGGAGACTGGAATGCAAAAGTAGGAAGTCAAAAGATACCTAGCATAACAGACAAATTTGGCCTCAGAGTACAAAATGAAGCAGGGCAAAGGGTAACAGAGTTTTGCCAAGAGAACCCACTGATCATAACAAACACCCTCTTCCAACAACACAAGAGAAGACTCTACACATGGAAATCACCAGGTGGTCAACACCAAAATCAAATTGATTATATTCTCTACAGCCAAGGATGGAGAAGCTCTATACAGTCAGCAAAAACGAGACTGGGAGCTGACTGTGGCTCAGATCATGAACTCCTTATTGCCAAATACAGACTTAAACGGAAGAAAGTAGGGAAAACCACTAGACGATTCAGGTATGACCTAAATCAAATGCCTTACAATTATACAGGGGAAGTGACAAATAGATTCAAGGGATTAGATCTGATAAACAGTGTGCCTGAAGAACTATGGACAGACGTTCATGACGTTGTACAGGAGACAGTGATCAACACCATGCTCATGAAAAAGCAATGCAAAAGGGCAAAATGGCTGTCTGAGGAGGCCTTACAAATAGCTGTGAAAAGGAGAGAAGCAGAAGGCAAAGGAGAAAAGGAAAGAAATACCCATTTGAATGCAGAGTTCCAAAAAATAACAAGGAGAGATAAGAAAGCCTTCCTCAGTGATAAATGCAAAGAAATAGAGGAAAACAATAAAATGGAAAGAAAAGAGATCTCTCCAAGAAATTTAGAGACCAAGGGAACATTTCATGCAAAGATGGGCTCGATAAAGGACAGAAATGGTATGGACCTAACAGAAGCAGAAGATATTAAGAAGAGATGGCAAGAATACACAGAAGAACTATACAAAAAAGATCTTCACGATCCAGATAATCACGATGGTGTGATCACTCACCTGGAGCCAGATATCCTGAAATGCGAAGTCAAGTGGGCCTTAGGAAGCATCACTATGAGCAAAGCTAATGGAGGTGATGGAATTCCAATTGAGCTATTTCAATTCTTCAAAGATGATGCTGTGAAAGTGCTGCATTCAATATGCCAGCAAATTTGGAAAACTCAGCAATGGCCACAGGACTGGAAAAGATCAGTTTTCATTTCAATCCCAAAGAAAGGCAATGCTAAAGAATGCTCAAACTACTGCACAATTGCACTCATCTCACACGCTAGCAAAGCGATGCTCAAAATTCTCCTAGCAAGGCTTCAACAGTACATGAACCATGAACTTTCAGATGTTCAAGCTGGATTTAGAAAAGGCAGTGGAACCAGATATCAAATTGCAACATCAGTTGGATCATCAAAAAAGCAAGAGGGTTCCAGAAAACATCTACTTCTGCTTTACTGACTATGCCAAAGCCTTTGATTGTATGGATCACAACAAACTGTGGAAAATTCTTCAAGAGATGGGAATCCAAGACCACCTCACCTGCCTCCTGAGAAATCTGTATGCAGGTCAAGAAATAACAGTTAGAACCAGGCATGGAACAGCTGACTGATTCCAAATTTGGAAAGGAGTACATCAAGGCTGTATATTGTCACCCAGCGTATTTAACTTATATGCAGAGTACATTATGAGAAATGCCAGGATGGATGAAGCACAAGCTGGAATCCAGATTGCCGGGAGAAATATCAATAACTTCAAATATGCAGATGATACCACACTTATGGCAGAGAGCAAAGAGGAACTAAAAAGCCTCTTGATGAAAGTGAAAGAGGAGAGTGAAAAAGTTGGCTTAAAACTCAACATTCAGAAAAGTAAGATCATGGCATTTGGTCCCATCACTTCATAGCAAATAGATGTTAAAACAGTGGAAACAGTGACAGACTTTATTTGAGGGGGCTCCAAAATCACTGCAGATGGTGACTGCAGCCTTGAAATTAAAAGACGCTTGCTCCTTGGAAGAAAAGTTATGACCAACCTAGACAGCACATTAAAAAGGCAGAACATTACTTTGCCAACAAAGGTCCATCTAGTCAAAGCTGTGGTTTTTCCAATAGTCATGCATGGATGTGAGAGCTGGACTATAAAGAAAGCTGAGCACCAAAGAATTGATGTTTTGAACTGTGGTGTTGGAGAAGACTCTTGAGAGTTCCTTGGACTGCAAAGAGATCCAACCAGACCATCCCTAAGGAAATCAGTCCTGAATATTCATTGGAAGGGCTGATGCTGAAGCTGAAACTCCAATACTTTGGCCATGTGATGTGAAGAACTGACTCATTGGAAAAGATCCTGATTCTGGGAAAGACTGAAACCAGGAGGAGAAGGGGACAACAGAAGATGAGATGGTTGGATGACATCACCGACTCAATGGACATGAGTTTGAGTAAGCTCTGGATGTGGGTGATGGACAGGGAAGCCTGGTGTGCTGCAGTTCATGGGGTCACAAAGAGTCAGACATGGCTGGTGACTGAAATGATGTTTACAATTTGGGCTTCCCAGGCGGCACTACTGGTAAAGAGCCCGCCTGCCAGGGCGGGAGGCATAGAGACCCTGGCTTGACCAGGAAGATCCTCTGGAGGCGGGCATGGCAACCCACTCCAGTATTATTGCCTGGAGGATCCCGTGGACTGAGGAGCCTGGGGGTGCTGTCCATGGAGCTGCAAAGAGTCGGGCACGACTGAAGCGACTTAGCACATAGTTACAATTTATGTCAAAGAATGCTCTGCCATGTTTTCCTCTGGGAGTTTTATGATTTCCAGTCTTATACTTAGGTCATTATCCACTTTGACTTTATTTTTGTATGTTGTGTGACAAAATGTTCTAATTTCATTCTTTTGCATGTAGCTGCAGTTTTTCCAGAACCATTTATTGAAGAGACTGTTTTTTCCATCATGTTCCTTTGCCATAAATTGACCATAAGTGTGTGGGTTTATTTCTGGGCTGTCTGTTCTTTTCCATTGGTCTATGTGTCTGCTAGTGTGCCAGTGCAATACAGTTTTGATGACCGAGGCTTTGTAACATAGTCTGACATCAGAGCACATTGAAAGGTTGCAGTTGCAAGCCGTGTGCCACGCCAGGATTTGTGACCTCTGGAGGAGGGGACTTCAATCCAGGGCCAGACACGAGGCTTGACTATTCAGAGCTTTTTGTGTAGGAAAGTTCATCAAAGTATAATAGAGACAGGGAAAGCTTCTGACATAGACATCAGAAGGTGACAGAAAGAGTGCCCGCTTGCTAGTTTTTAGCAAGGTATTTTATGTCTGTTAGCAAGCTTCTAATCAGATAAAAGAGACACCTCAAGGCTGGAGGAGTTCCACCAGGGCCCTCTCCCACAATATGCATTTTGAGATAGAATGGCACGAGGTCTCACATCCCCAGTCATAAAACAATTGACATGGATACTGCTTTCTTGAGCCATTATCAGCCCAAGGTTTGAGAAAAGGAAAAAAAAAGGCTAGTCTTAGGCAGAACCAGTTTGAAGAAAGGCAGATTCCAAAGCAAATACATAGTGTTATTAACATAGTTGAAGCAAAACATTTCCATAAGAAAAACACATTGGTTAGCTCAGGGTTTGAGAAAAGTTCAGTTCAGGCGGAACCAAGTGTCATCAGCAGAGAAGGGAAAAGCGCCTGTCACTTGCCACGTATCCCCTCCTTCGGCTTGGGGGCCTCTGGCCTCCCTACCGAGGCAGCTAACACTCTCAACACGATAGCTCCAGCTCTGCTGTTTTCCTCAAAGTTTTCTTTTGTGTTTGTTTTGTTTTTACTATTTTAAGGTCTTTTGTGTTTCCATACAAATTTTAAAATTATTTGCACCACTTCTGTGACAAGTGCCATTGCTATTATGATAAGGGTTACACTGAATCAGTAGATGGCCTTGGGCATTATGGCCATTTTACTAATATTAATCTTTCCAGCCCATGAACACGATGCCTTTCCATCAGTCTGCGGTTTCATCACTGTCTTACAGTTTTTCAAGGACAAGTCTCGCACCCCCCGAGACAGTTTCATTCCTAGTATTTTATTCTTTTTGATGGCATTGTGAATAGTATTGTTTCCTTCATTTCTCTTTCTGCTAGTTCATTGTTCATTTATAAAAATGCAACATAATTCCATAGATTAAGTTTATGTCCTACTACTTTGAAAGTGCTAGTTGCTCAATTGTGTCTGTCTCTCTGCAATCCCATGGACTATAGCCAGCTAGGCTACGCTGTCCATGGAATTCTCCAGGCAAGAATACTGGAGTGGGTTGCCATTCCCTTCTCCAGGGGATCTTCCCCACCCAGGGATCAAAGCTGGGTCTCCTGCACTGCAGGCAGATTCTTTACTGTCTGAGCCACCAGGGAAGCCAAATTTATTTATTACTTCTAATAAATTTTTGGTGATGGACAGGGAGGCCTGGCGTGCTGCAATTGATGGGATCACAAAGAGTCGGACATGACTGAGTGACTGAACTGAACTGAACTGAATAAATTTTAGTGGCATTTTAAGGATTTTCTATGTATAGTATCATGTCCTCTGCCAACAATGACACCTTTGCTTCTTCCTCTCCATTTTGAATTCCTTTTATTTCTTTTTCTTATCTGCTGAGGCCAGGACTTCTTATACTGTGTTGAATAAAAGTGGTAAGCATGGTGACTTTGAGAAAATGCTTTCAGCTTTTTACTGTTGGGGCTGCCATCTAAGGGGTCACACAGAATCAGACACGACTGAAGCGACTTCGCAGCAGCAGCAGCAGCAGCAGCAGCAGGATGTTATCTGTGGGTTTATCATGTGTGCTAAGTCCCTTCAGTCGTGTCTGGCTCTTTGCAGCCCTGTGGACCATAGCCCCCCAGGCTCCTCTGTCCATGGGATTCTCCAGGCAAGAATACTGGAGTGGGTTACCATCCTCTCCTCCAAGAGGTCTTCCCAGCCCAGGGATCAAAGCCATGTCTCTTACATCTCCTGCCTCTTCACCGTTAGCACTGCCGGGGAAGCCCTAGCTTTATCATATATGGCCTTTATTGTGTTGAGGTCTGTTCCCTCTTTATCCACTTCATTAAGAGTTTTTACCATAAACAGATACTGAATTTTGTCAAAGTTTTTATCCATCTGTTGGAATGGTAGTCTGTTACGATTTCTTCAGTTTGCCAAGGTGATGTATCACACTGATGGATTTGTGGATATTGAACCATCCTGTATCCCTGGGGAAAATTCCACTTGATCATGGGGTATGATGCTTTAATGTGTTGTTGAGTTCTATTTGAAATTTTCTCATCTGTGTTCATCAGTGATATTGACCTGCAATTTTCTTTGTTGGTAATATCTTTGTCTGGATTGGTAACAGAGTGCCCTCAAGGAGTGAGTTCAGAAGTGTTCCTTCCTCTTCAACTTTTTGAAATACTTTTAAAAGAATAGGTCTTAACTCATCTTTAAATGTTTAGTAGAATTCACCCATGTCTGGACCTGAAATTTTGCTTTATTTATTACTGATTCCACTTTATTGCTGGTAATTGAATGGTTCATATTTTCTATTTCTTCCTGGTTCAGTCTCAGGAAATTACACATTTCTAGGAACTTGTCCATTTCTTCTAGGTTGTCCATTTTATTGGTATATAGAAATCTCTTATGATCCTTTGCATCCCTGTGTATCTGGTGTGACTTCTTTTTCATTTCTGATTTTATTGATTTGGATCATCTCTTTTTCATGATGATTTTAGTTAAAGGTTTATTTTGTCTATCTTCTCAAAGAATCAGTTACTAGTTTTATATGTCTGTCTCTACTTCATTTATTTCCATTTCAACCTTTATGATTTCTTTCCTTTCCTTATTCAGTTCAGTCGCTCAGGTATGTCCGACTCTTTGCGACCCCATGAACTGCAGCACGCCAGGCCTCCCTGTCCATCACCAACACCTGGAGTCCACCCAAACCCATGTCTATTGTGTTGGTGATACCATCCAACCATCTCATCTTCTGTCATCCCCTTCCCCTCCCATCTTCAATCTTTCCCAGCATCAGGGTCTTTTCAAGTGAGTCAGCTCTTCGCATCAGGTAGCCAAAGTATTGGAGTTTCAGCTTCAACATCAGTCCCTCCAATGAACACCCGGGACTGATTTCCTTTATGATGGACGGATTGGCTCTCCTTGCACTCCAACGGACTCTCAAGAGTCTTCTCCAACACCACAGTTCAAAAGCATCACTTCTTCAGCGCTCAGCTTTCTTTACAGTCCAACTCTCACATCCATACGTGACCACAGGAAAAACCACAGCCTTGACGAGACGGATCTTTGTTGCAAAGTCCTTTCCTTAGTAGTTATGATTCCTAGCTTTGAGTTTTGTTTGTTCTTCTTTCTCTGGTTCCTTCAAGCATAAGTTTAGGTTATTTGTCTGATGTTTTTTGTTTCCTAATATGGAGATGAACCCCCCCCCTCACAGAACTGCTTCCTGTGACCAATAGGTTTGGGGTCACTGTGTTTTCTTTTATCTCCGATATTTTTTTATTTCCTCTTTGACTTCTCCAGTAATCCACTGGTTGCTTAGCAGCATGTTTTTTAGTCTCTCCATGTTTGTGGATTTGCAGGATTTTCTTTCTTGAGGTTGATTTCTAATCTCACACCGTTATGGTCAGTTAAAATTAAAAAAAAAAAAAAAACCAATGGACTAAAATAATCTAATTTCTTCCTAGCCAACAGAAAGCTAGAAATGCTACATGAAATATAACCATATCTGAATTGGGTTTTATTTTATTTTGTCTGAGTTCACAGGAAAAAGAGGGAAACCACCAGGTGCCATAAAGGAAAAGTGAGCTAATGTCAGAGTAGTGAGGACTGGCTCTGATACCAGACTTCCCTGAGACCAGACGGGTGCTCTCCTAGCGCCTGGGCGGCAGTGAGGCCTTGCTCTGATATTAGACTTCCCTAATATCAAACTGAACTTCAGGCATTAGGGCAGGCAGGTATGGATCTTGGTAGTCCTACTATAGTCTTATAAACACCTAGGTAACCAGCATCTGGTCCCATCACTTCATGGGAAACAGATGGGGAAACAGTGGAAACAGTGCCAGACTTTATTTTTTTGGGCTCCAAAATCACTGCTGATGGTGACTGCAGCCATGAAATTAGAAGACGCTTACTCCTTGGAAGAAAAGTTATGTCCAACCTAGATAGCATTTTCAAAAGCAGAGACATTACTTTGCCGACTAAGGTCCGTCTAGTCAAGGCTATGGTTTTTCCTGTGGTCATGT